>JANTOQ010544679.1:0-10936 GCA_027564595.1 Bythotiara depressa | reverse complement strand
AAAAGAAGGTTGGTTTTTTCTTGACTTAAGAATTTTCTTATTCTTAAAAGGGCTTTAATTTTTTTATTGGCCCTCTTACATACATTTTGTACATGGGGGAGAAAGGATAGTTTATTATCAATCTCAACACCCGATAGTTTTACAACATTTGAACTACAGATTATTTCTCCTTCAATATTCATAGAGATGTTATTGTTTTCTGTTACTGGGAAAATGATATGGAATTTTCCGGGTTAATTAAATTAGAATTTAAGCTACCATAGAGACGTAGGTGATATCAGAATTTAAGCGACTTAAAACTGTCTCAATATTAGTATCACATGCATATATAATGTTGTCGTCAGCAAACTTACAGATGCTACTGTGACTTACTGAGAACATTAGGTCATTAATGAAGATGTTAAATAATATTGGACCCAGCACAGAACCTTGGGGTGAGTATCCCAGCCACTCGCTGATGTATGAACTAATACGGACTCTATGTTTTCTATTGGTGAGGTAACTAAAAAGAAACCTCAAACTCTTGATTCCAAATCCGTAGGCCTCTACGTTTGCAATAAGGAAGTCATGAGGAAGACAAATATCACAATAACACAATAACGCTAGATGGTGTATAAACCTCAAACCATTTTGGAATTTCTAGACTGTCAGTAATTCTGTTAAAATAGTTATTGAAAATGGTAGCAACCTTTTTATCATCCCTTATAATTTCACCATTTTCAAGCAACTGAATTCGTTCATGTATAGCATTAGCTTCATTTGAAAATATGGGTTTACAAACTTTCCAAAAGTTTGTATATGATGTATTTATGTTAATGCTATCAAAGAAAGATTTTTTAGCATTTCTATACATGTTGACGACTAAATTCCTTTGGCACCTGTAATTTTTCATGTCTTCTACATTTTTTGTTTTATTTGCAATGTTTTTTAACTTAGATCTTTTCATAATAGCCATTCTAAGTTCTTTAGTGACACGAGGTTGATTATTGGCTCTAAGGAATTTAGTCTTCAAAGGTGCATGTTTATTTAGGACATTCGTTAAGATATTCTCAAATTCTTTATAACTAGTTATACAAAATTGAAGCTCTTAAAAACTTTTATATCGTCGATAACGTATAGTTATAGGTGGTAACTTTATATATTTTACCTTAAGCACTGTATATATTAACACTTAAACCGGTTTCCACAGTATTGGTGTGTTGAAAGGAATGTTTTTTGTTTGATAGAATTAAATCTATGCATGAGCCGTTTTCAGATTTATAGCATGTTTTATGACTCACGTGATTATAAAGACTATTTAGTTCCAAAAATATGCTTAATTGTGGATTGGTTGCTTCAACATTAAAATCACCATAATCACCATAATAGTTCTCGTACGTTTTTGAATAAAAATCAATTGCTTCAGATAAATTGGAAAGAAAGTAAGAAAGATTTTGTCTAGGTGGCCTATAAATATTAAAAAGTGGCAAATATGTTCATGACCATGATTGTAGAAAATGAAGAACATAACTAACTTTTTTCTTCATTATTTTAGATATTTATTGATATATAAAAGATTTGTATCATCATCAAAGTGATGTACTGAAGAGTATGTAGTGACAGAATGTAAATAATCATATATCCAATGGACACATCATGATCAAACAACGTTGAAGAAACGTTGCAGACATTGTTACAACATTGTTGCAACATTGTGGGACCATCATGTGCCCATTGGGTATGTGAATTTAGAATGAGCACACCATACTTTTAAAACCATTAATAAAACCAAAACATATTGTTGACGGTTTGCTAGGTAGAATTTAAGAAGCGACTTTGAAATTCCACTGATAAGATAATAATCTAGCTTTTAAGTAGTATTTTGTGATTAGAAGTATGAAAAGCTTGTGTAGATGAATACATCACCTGCAAAATTATTATTATTATTAATTGACCGGTTGTTTTTACATGTTTTTGCTTAATATTTTTCGCTCTTTAAAATGAGCCATAACGTGACCCCATTGCTTTTCATCAATTAAAAAATCTAAAGAGAAACGAAACATTACCAAGTTTGTTAGATTGTTGTGCTATATGTCCTGTCTAGTATATGTCCTGTCTAATATATGTCCTGTCTAATATTGTATTTGAAACAGTTATTTTTAGCAAAGTAATTAATCGGATACCTTATTTTATGTCTCACATAAAAGTTTTTATGTCTCACACCAAAGTTTGTTTAACTATTTTTAGCTAATATTTCACTTTATGTCAGTACGGACCTGTAGCAAGCCCTTGTGTTCTAGCGAGAAAGTTGATTTGGCCAAAAGAACATATAGCGTATTTTCTTTACTACCCTCTTGCATAATGGCTATAAGCTAATGGTTCCTGGTACAGATTAAGTAAGTGGCTATTATTTGGCAAATAATGAAAAAGAAAGCAAAAAAGTGTAATCCAATATATACATGCACCACATTTTATTGTAACGGCGGCACACAGTACAAAAGGTCAAACCTTTCAATACAGGACTGGTTCTTAAAAATCTTTAGGCTAGAAAAGTATTTTTATTTTTATTTCTATATTGTAATCAAAATTCCCAATATTCTAGTGAATGAACAAATGCTTGTTGAAGTTTATTTCCAATGCAGCAGCGAAAAGCAAAGTAGCAATCAAACTTTATTTATTTATTTATCTACTTACCAAATTGTTATAGTTGTAAGCGTCCATGGTAAATGCACTTATTCATATCCTCCAAATTGGTTATTTGTTCATAAATGTTTTTCATTTCTATATAACTTATTTACTGTGCGTCTCTACAAATATTACTTCCTACTACGCCTTACAAACTCCTGCAAGAAACTTGGTTTGCATCGACGTTATTTTGATTGATGACTCTTAGGTTCCAATCCCATGACAATCAAGTGTTTATAGAAATTATATTAATTTTGATATCAGTAAAGATAATCTACGTTTATATAAACTTTATATATAAACCTTATATACAAGGTCCAGCATGTTGTTTACCTTTAGAACGATATATTTATTGACGTTTTCTGTAAGCTTATTATTTTAAATTTGATTGACATATTCAAAAAATATATAAATGACAATCAAGTCAATTCTATTGGCTTAAAACATTTGGATTAGCTGTTTTTATACTAGAGACTACTTTATGGATTGATCTACTTTAACAAAACTATAAAGTAGTCAGAGTGTGAAAGTCTTCTTTAATTTTCAAAAAATAATTAGTAATTCAGAATGAAACATAAAAAAGGTGAAGATTACTTTATGGTTCATATTTTAAAGTAGTTGTGATTTAATAACTTTATATCAACATATCGTGATCAAACTTTTCATATACATCTTCCAGTATTTCATTATCAGAGTCTTATCACTATCCTCACGTGGGTCGTCATCAAACTCCTGAGTAAATGATAAGTCTCCAGATTCAGCTGCATACCCGTAGCTGCAAGATTTACTTCTTTATTTATTTCCGAAAAGATCTCATTTATGTGTTTGTACCACTTAGGCTCGTTTTCTGGTACCAACCCACTTCCAGTTTTCGCACGATCACTAATTTTTCACCACTTCGTTTTCAAACGAATAACCTGTTATTTAAAGTCGATCAAGTCATAAAGTAGTCTCAGTATAAAACAGCTATTGTTTGATAATGAATAAGAGGGTGTGGATCTAACAATTTGAAATCGCCAAAAAATATGGGAAGAGGGCGTTCCACAACCCAACGACCCCTAACTATTGAGTTATACTTATACTATAAGATAGCACTTCACTTGTGGCGATCTATCTAAGAACGACACATTTCTAATAAATTTATAATTCCCAAAGGTTCAAAACGACGATATTTATAATTCACATAGGTCCAAAACAACGATTGCTTATGAAATCTTAGCTGGTTTCAATTTGTTAGATCCACTGTATGGTAATGTTTTTCTGATCTTTGCTGATCACTTTACACAGAATAAATCTTGCTCAGAGCAAGTTTATTATACCAAATAAGATTATCTTTAATTGCTAACGAACCAGACATGTAATTTATAAAAAGTTATTTTTTGGTAATTTATTTAGTTTTATGAAGTAATTAAATGAGTCGATTTTTAATTGAAAAGCGCAACTGACAGGTTACTACTGCCATCAGTTAACATTAAACAGCCGCGTATTAGAGGATTCAAATGTTTCATAGGTGAGAAATAAAACTCAAATTAATTTTAAAACAGTACACCAGAGGGACTCCCGAGAAACACATAAATATAACAGTTGTCTTTGCATAAAGAAACATGATAATGTAACGTCTGTGTTGCAATGCTGGTGAGTGTGAACAGTTTATTAAACTCGTTGTGATGGCTTTGGTAACCAACAACTGGTAAAAATAAACTGAAAAACAACAAACAACTGTGATCTACTATAACATATGTAGACATAAATATGAATGAGATTTGATTAAAAGATTCTGAGTACATGTTTAGTATCCTTACCACCTCCGTCGATTAGATTTTAAAATTACTTATGACAGTATTTCCTTTTATTTAAACTGTATAAACATTTACACCTTACATCACATACAAATCAGACAACCTTTAGAATTAATCACCAACTCGACGTGATCTGCCATTTATATTTCAAAGTCTGTGTTATACATTATGTAGGACAGACCACTAATATATTTAGTCATCAAAGGTGAAGAATATACGCGGTCTTACATAAGCATATTTTTCAACCTAACCACCACGATCTCAAAAAAGACTATGAAGCAACATTAACTGATAAGGCTGGTGTATTCCCATCCTTAGTGGGTGTTATTTGGATTACCAGCCTGTAAACGTTTTGTCTTGATAGCTTAAATAAATCAGAAAATACATAAATGAACATTTTATGTGTAATCTACAACCCTGGCCATTAATTTTGGAACTTTTGGCGTTTTATGCTGATTCTTGTGCGTTGGTGAGAAACTGCAATTTATCGAAAAACATCCGATATTGTCCTTGTTCCACTGATCAACACATTTTATGACGTCACAAAGGCCTCAAATGGACCAATTAGGTGGATATTGAGACCACTCCCCTTGTCCAACTAGCAAGCCACAGTTACTTCTCTACCAAAATACCTAAGATTAAGTCTTAAGTCGTAGGTAAACTGGAAAAGTTTAATTATTTCCCTAGTTATATCTATGAACACTTTCGCAGCACTTGTGGAAATTTGATTTTTGAATTTTTCGCGCTTTGTTCCAATATATTATGACCAGTGTTGTAGTTTTTGAACATTTTTATAGATTTGTAAATAAAAAATGTTCCTCTATTTTATGTTAAACTCCCTTGTAAATATAATTTCATTTAATATAAAATAGAGGAACATTTTTATTACAAATCTATAAAAAATGTTCAAAAGCTAGAACTGTAATAAAACATTTATTTGCAAACATTTATATTTAGACCATGATTGTCTGAAAATATGAAAATTTGCCCAAAATTGCCGAGAAAATAATCGAAATTGACCAAATATTTCATGAAAGTGAGAAAAACGATATGTTCTGTTTTCCCAGACAATCAATGTCAAAATAATTAGCACTTATGGGGTTTTAAACATACCTCCTGGTTATATTAAACTTCCTATTGGAAATATTTCTAATTTTATGAGGAACCGGGGGTACTTTCAGCCCTATGGAAAAAGCAGAATAACAAAGAAATGACCATTGATTTTATTCCTTCCGGGAACACTAAAGTGTTAAGATTCAACCTCGTTCCCAGGGCCTTTTTTCCTTTTTGAACATCAAGTCCCTGGGAACGAGGTTGGTTAAGATTTAGAAACGTGATATTTCGTCAGTAAAATCGACTTTATTTCCTAAATGTTGTTCTGATACTAAATGTGCAATTATAAAAATGTTACTTAAATTAATTAAATTAATGTATTGTTTTAAAGAAAGAAATAACTAACAATTTTTTATAAAAAGCCATCTTTACATCATTGAGAACCAGAACTTGCAACCATATTCTTTAAAGATCCAACATGATTTGACAAATAATAAAGAATAGGATTACATTAAATGTAGTAAAAACAGTGATTCTTGCCAGAATTATGCTGATCAAACTTCATTCATCGCATCACATATGACTAGGAGAAGATGAGAAAGTCTCCACGGTAACGTCGAAACTAATGTCGATTTCTATTTTTATGACTGGATTTTCCACTTATGCTTATTGCGCTTATATTCTGTTTCTTTACCCATATACTCTGACACATACCTATGTGATCCCATTTTCTTCGAATTCGGTCATTTCCAACTTCCTCTTGTTCCGAACATATTTTTCATCTCCTACAAGAACTTTATCCTGATATTTCAAACTTTTGATCTCTGGGTAACAGAAAACTGCAAAAATAGATCAAAGTGCTTATATAATTTCCTATAAAACTAAAGATTTTTTAATACTTGCATACGCTCTTTATCACCAAAAGTTATCGGCAGACTTTCACCGTGCAATAATGATATCGGCTCCTAAGAACAACTTCTTGAAGCACTTCTTACATATTTCTTCTTCAAACTGAGTTGCGAGATTGAGTGGGAGAAACTGCAATTTTCGAAAAATACCAGGTATGCTTTTCTCCGCTGCGTTGCCTTATGATTTGTTGTTAATTTTGCGAAGTGTCCATTTCCCACCTTCTTTAGGTGACCAAAACTATGCTTATATTTCTCAAAACACCAGCAGCGAATTTATCTAATACATTTTCTAGTTCCTTTCGCGTTTTCCAACATTTGCTTTTATTTTTGTTGTTGTGGTCTACAGGTTTCGGTAGGTGTGGTATCATTTAATATAACTTCTCAACACAAAACTAATTTTTATTCACACACCGTGTTTTTATGCTGCACCGTATGAATAAAACAAACTAAAGTAGCTACATTACATTTTAAGGAAACGAGTTTTAAATACTAACCAATATTCAACTCCCCGTGTTCCAAACTTCTTCATCATTTCTTCATCATCGTTTTTTCACCAAGTAATCTTGATTAACCTTAATTGTCGGGTTTTGCCCACAGGCATTGATCCATAGATCGATATCAAGAAGGCGAAATATTGCGTCTCCCGGGGTAAACTTTTGAGATTTTTCTTTCGTGTGACATTTATATGACAGCTCATAAAACTTCATTACTATCTCATTTTACCCTATAATGATACACCTCCTGCCTATTGTAAAATTCCTAATAGTAACTCTTATAATTTTATGAAAGATCAGGGGGACTTATCAACTTTTACCAACTTCATTTTCCCTTTTATTTCCAATTAGTAACAATTAGTAGCAAAACATCAAATAAAGAAATATAGATTGGAATAATTTCCTTGGACACCAGGTACTATAAGCTTAAAACAAAATAAAAGTTTACATTTTCAAAAGGTTACCCCCGTATTTGATCGTGAGACAAGGAAATCGTTTTGTGATTCGTGTATTTTTCTTTTTTACTTGGCCATTCGTTCTCACATCCTTAACGTAATGGTGAAATACAACAGCTGGTTTTACATATCTGATTATGAAAGAAGAATATATGATTTGTTATATCGCACTTCGCAACTTTGGTACTCAGACCATCAAGTGTGTGAAATTAACTTAATCTTGTGATGATCACCAGAGGCTGTAGACATAAATTATGTTTTGATGATAATGCTGTAACCTACAACCATGCACATAATATACTGAGACTAGGCGCCAAAATAATCAAAATGAGTTCCACAACTAATGAAATATCGTCTATATATATAAAGAAACTCTAAGTTAAACTTTTTCAGTTTACAACAACATTCTCCGTAGTTTCTTGCTAAAATACACTGACTAGATTATCACGACTGTGTTTCCCTTTTACACGAATCCCCATTCTAGTTTTATAGACGCTCTTATAAATATGGAGGGAACATGAAAAGGGCCTAAAACTGCAAATGTCTCAAATCTTTTGTGAAGGGTTGTAGTACTGAGATGTTTGTCGAGAATAGTAAAGGTTATAACTTAACGGTTATCACCAGGGGCGGATCTAGAGAAAATTTCTACATAGTCAAACATTTGGTCGTAAGCCAAATTAAATCAGCTGTGCAGCGACCCTGAAAAGTTTTCAATTTTGCCTTGTTTTACAGGTAATTTAGGCTTTCCTGGTACCTTTTATTTTTCCGTTTTTGCCTTATTCAGCCCCTGAATTTAAGCTTTCCTTGCCATAAACTTCAAAATTGTCAAAATCTCAATTTACTTTTCCAATATTTTTAATAAGGTAATAAAAAGGTTGAGAAGCATGTTGAGATTGTCACAATTTTCAAGATCACGGTAAGGAAAACCTTAAATATAGGTGATGAATAAGGTAAAAATTGAAAATTGAAACGTACCAGTGAAAGTCCAAATTAGCTGTGAAACAAGACAAAAATTGAAAGTTTTTCTGAGGACCCACCGGAAATAAAAACACATTTTCTATGAACAATTCACAAATGGATAAAAAAAATGAATTTGTTTTTACGAGATTCTTCTGAATAAAATTACAGTTGCTTCACACTTTACGCCACAGTAAAAAAAAAAACATCCCTGTTCATAACATATTGAGATCTCAATACAGTAGTTTTAACACAAAAATAAATAAATGCATAAATATGTCTAGTTTCCAGTTTAACATTTTGCATTTTCTATCACAAAACTAAGGAACGAAAGAAAAAAACTTAGAAGAATATATACCTTTTGTAGGAACCAATAAAATTGGTTAATTGTCTTTACGGTTTGAGTACCAATAGTAGATACTCCTCAAATCAGCATTGATCCTTTATTGCGTTACAGCACGTATAATTATAGTGTAAACTTTCTGAAATCTCTAAAAATACAAACAAATTTAGCAAGATTGTTTCAGCCAATATCAGGGCTCGTCAGCATGTCTAGGACATTGGATGCTAGCATCGAAATTATGTAAGCGCCCAAAGCCCAGACATGGACAGCCACGCCTCTTTTTAATAAGCATATTCTATAAAAAGCAAACTAGATTTAAGAAGTATATAAATACAAACCATTTCCGAACTCAACATGAAAACCTGACAACAGCTGTTAAAAAACAAACGCTATTCTTATTCTTCACAGGACATACAAATACCAGATTACCTTGAGTAAACATCTATGGTTGATATTCAATTTAGCAGGTAGTGCCACGATAAAAAAAACGCAGTGTACATTGTCTTACTACCCATGCTAACACGAAAATGGACGCTAAATCTAAAACAACAACAACAACAACTCCAAACCCATCATTTCTTACTGAGGAGGGGAACAGGGCCTAAAATCATATAAATCATTTTCTGCAACTTTATCACATTTATCCTAATCTTTGATGCTAACACTTAACCTTTTAATGCATAACGTCCCCGGAAAGGAATCATATCATTGGTCATTTCTTTGCTATTTTGCTTTTACCAGGGGGATAATTATTGGAAGTGTGATGTAAAATAAATTTGGTAACAGCTGATATGACCTCCTGGTTCCTCTAAGATTATAAAGGTTTGCAATAGGAAGTTTAATAAAACCAGGAGGTATGCTTGTGCATTAAAGGGGTACAATTGAGAAGACGACTTCCCTATTAACTCATAGTTAATCTTAAAGATTGTTAGGTTGAGCAGTGGCATAATACAAATACGAACATTTAAATGAGGTGGGGAATTAAAAATCGGAGATAGATCATCTTCAATAAAGCTACTATAGACTACGCAGCGGCGGACCAGTGAGCTAGCTATATTTATGCGTTAAAAAAGGTAAGGAAACTTGTTAAAACATATAACTGGTTCCATCACAAACAGAACCTAGTATAGCTAGTTACTTAAAAAGTTAATATATTTCTAAAACACAAACAAGTTTTTATCCAAAAGTATAACATATTTCCAATGAGAGCTCTGCTCCTTTGTTTGAAGACTCTTTAGTTTCTTTCTTTTTTTTCTTTTTTTTTCTATTCAAGTTAGGTATTAACACCTTACAGACACTCACATACACAACGAAGACAATTAATGTATATTGTTAGACTAGTGGCGCACATAACATATAACATATAGTGGGCGTGGCCCCGCGAGGACAGTAGGTCTCTCCACGTGGAAACGTTGTCCAACGTCTCATCCGTAAATTTCTATACAATATATAAATTTTTGCTCCAGCCGGAAATCGAACCGGGGGTCGCTCCGTCAAAGGGGAGAGCGTTAACCACTACACTACAGATCCACAAAGAAGACTCTAGAGCGTGTTTTTCCTTATGCTACAATGTCATCAAATTTGTAAAGACCGATTATTGACTTATTTATCTTTGATTACGTTCCTCTAAATGTCAAGTATAATCTAGAAGTTTTTCAAACAAATGGAATTAAACTGATTGATGCTACTAGCTAACTTAATTAAGAATACTAACAAATACAACAAAGTTCTTTCCTGAGGGCAACCAACGAGTTAGTTGGCCTCTTGCAACGTCACATGCTCAGAGATGTAATATTCTGCTGCACTAAAGTTTATTTCGCTTGTAACGTGTAGTTAACTAACTACTTACTGGCAATGACAATTATGAGCAGCAGCACATAATGGCAGGGATTATGTATATTTTCCTTATCTTAGAGAACAGCTGTCGACAAAGCACTTAATTTTTACATCCTAACACACAACACAAACAGCACGATCAAACCTGCTTGAAGCCATGTTTGCTTGAAAAGAAATATCCGCGTCGGAGAAAGCCAAAATTAGCTGAAAAAATCCTCTGGGTTTCCCTTTGACATTTTTGACAAACCTTGACATATTTGGCATATGACACGGGATCGACTGCCAAGGATTTATGTGTTTCTCAAGACATTGACATGGTTGCAACTTTATATAAAAATATAGTTCCATTACCACACCCGGCGATTCCGCTCTCCATTCGAAACGTTAAAATCAGCCATTTGTATTTTATATAAAATATCGTTTCATT
>JANTOQ010544568.1:0-10940 GCA_027564595.1 Bythotiara depressa | reverse complement strand
GGAACATTTTGATTAATCCTGAAATAAAGCAATCCAATAATTGATTTATCTAAACTTATCAAATCCAGAATCTCTACAATGTTCTATATTTTTCAGGTTACTCGGCACGTCGACAAAAAAGGTGGTGCCAGGCAGTTCTAGGCAGGGTGCAAAACAAGGGTCCCTCAATTTTCCTTATTTTAACACAGTTGAATCTGCTACCATAGTTGAGCATATCCTGAAAATTAGAGCTCCCAAATAAAAACGGTTTTCAAGATATCCATAATTAAAGTTGGACTACTGCACCCAATTTATGCATAACTTGGGAAGATATTAAATGAAAGACACTTTTCTAATAGAAATAACACAAAGTGTCTTTTGTTATATTGAGTTAAATTTGGCAGTATGGAACACAACCAAAACCACCCCAATCAGTCGGTTTTGTACTTTTAGTGGTTTATAAAGTCTGAACAGCCATTTGAAATGTTGATGTTTTAACTTCTGTTCATTCACTGGCATGGTACCTATACAAAAACATCAAAAACTATCTCTTCTAATTCACATGGTTTCAGTATATGACCTTTAAAAATAGCCAAAACTGAAAAACGCCTTAAATTAACCTATATTCAAACTGAAATATTTCCTCGCAGCATCCATGAAAATTTCTAATTTCTTGCACACTAAAATCATAAAAATTGGAATGGGAAAATGAATGTATGTTGATAGTTGCTGTTAAAAATGAGATGATTTTGTAAAGTCGGACTATCTTGACATGGTCTTGAAAGGTTTATGTGTCATTACAACTACTTCCATTTGATCTCGAAAATCATATGGGAAGACAACTTTGGGAAGTAATTAAGTTACAAAGATTTCCAGATTGTTTAAGTAAAGTAACATGCTACTTTCTATTGCTCAAAACCACCCTGAAATGAAAAATCTATTAATATTTCCAGCATTTGACAGGCAATATCTCAGTATTCATTTTTTCATTCATGAAAATTTGTGTGATAATAGTATTCAGTGATATGTTAAAGCACAAATATCTCTAGGCAATTTCTAATAATGCCAAATCCTCTCTTCTGTTCATCAAAACTACCCTGAAATGAAATATCTATAAAAACTTCCAAGTTTTTCAAAGCCAATAACTCTGTATTCACTTCTCTGTTTTGTCCGAAACTTTGTGTGAGAAAATAGTATTGTTAATTGTGGTAAAGCACATGAAGATGAAGACGAAGATGAAGATGTGAGGTACTGGTAAATATATCCTATAAAATAAATTTCTAATAGGATTTAATAGTATCACGCAGACATTTTAAATAAAACTAATAAAAAACTAATACAATAACATTTAAAACACTTTTATATACCTTGCTTGCACACTAACGGCACTTTGCTAGTGGTTATAAAAACAAAAAGTTTAAGAAATATTAAAGTGTAGAGAATAAAGAGCTAATTTATTTTCCACTACAACACAAATTCATAGCCAATAGGTTCTCATCAGAAAACCTCAAATGTTCACGTTGATCGATGTCTGGTACATCTAAACAGTGGTCGAAATAAGAGCAAATAATCACTGGGGAGGAGGGATTTTTTAGCATTGCTTCAGGCTTTGTAGCTCAAAAAATAACTCCTTCACAGTGATCATTTACTCTTATTTCGACCACTGCTAAACGCAAATGAAAATCAGATATGTCAATTCATGTTACACTTGAGGGATCTGTCCACCAAAATGAATTATTTGTTTGTTTCAGATAATTTAGTTCAATATCTGGTAGGTCAATGTTGACAATTTGAGCAGCATAGAGATTACATTTGGTATTACTCTTTTTCTGTTTGTTGTTTAGTCCAGTATACACATTTTGTTCTATTATCAAGTTACTCAAACTGATATTTTTGACTACATTACATACTTCTTGTTCAACTATGGTTTCAAACATATCACATTCATCTGCTTCATTTATTGTTAATGTTTTGTATTCTCTTTGTTGGGGTTTTTTCAATTTTCCTTTGCGGTACCGAGATGACATGTGGCTAAATGCAGAAGTGACTTGTTGAATAGTACAGTATTCAGTAGGTTCAAATCTTTTGGAGCCATCTGCCTTTTTACTGCAGCGCATCTTACATACTACATTCATTTTCGGCTGTTGTTTTTCTACCACTTTCTTCACCAAGGATAAACTCATCATATAAATAAACTCGCTGATTTAAATAAATACCAACCACATTACGCTTAGGAAGCACCCATCCAGTACTTTTAAACTTGAGAAATAAAGATGGTTCTATATCACATGGTACGGTTATTACTTTGTTTTTGGTAGTTGGTGATGGTACACTTTCTGTGTGATGACTTTTGGACCCAATCTGCAAATACAGTTTTTACTATGTCCATACTAGTATCATTGACAGAGTATTCATGAGTTTGATTTTATGTGTGATTGAAATTCGGTAACATGTTCAAAGTGGATAGGCAACCTGGTTCTGGGCAAAGTAAAGTTGCGCACAACACAAGATCATTTCTACATTTTCATGCAGTTTTTACTTCTGAAAAACAATTCACTTCATAGAAAGAATCAATAATGCGCAGGACAGATTGAAACTCCAAGTGACTAAAAGGAACATATTTCCTATCACCAATGTTGTAGTATTGCCAAAATGTCATTCCATCTTCCTGGTATTTGATTGAATGGAAAGACTGTATACCAACGATTTTATTTTCAGTTATATGACATTGACTTCTATCTATCTCAGCAACTGAAACCTTAGTATCTTTTGGACCACCAAGGTATATTTTACAGATAGCACTTTGTCTGTCAGCTTGGTCTTTCCCTTTCTGAGGTTCATTATAGTCATATCACTGTAAGATAATATTGTACTTTGCACAGAGTTTATAGACCAGTTCAGCTACTGAGTTTCCAGAGTAGCAACATGCTTTATCTGATTTCCGGTAAAGGCTATGTAACTCAGGATAGTCCATTTTGATTTGCTTCAGAACATGTTCTGAAACACAAAGTGTATCAACAACATCTTAGTCAGATTAATTTAACAATGAAAGCAATCTTTGCATGCTGCATTATCTAGTGGTTGGTAAGTTGGTTGAAAACTTTCAACATTTTCATTAAACAAGGCAAAATTAATTGCATGCGTAGAAATTGTGCTGTGTTCTTGACAGTTCTGGACATATCCAAATTTTGGTTTCTCTTACCATTCTCTAGTTGTTGCTCCAGCTCTTTCTTACGTCCAGCAGGAATATCTAATTTTCTAACAATCTCGAGTAGAAGAGAGAATGATGTTAACCCCCTGTTACTGATATCATCCAAACCGGCAAGAGAATGTCATTGTGATGGTTTAATTTTGTTTAAAATATTCCAAAGTGATATGTCAGATATCTTAATTTCTATATTTATTATTTTGCAATAGTTTTTATAAGAAATGATGGTATGTGATCTTGCCATAGTAAAAATTAATTTAGGTAACAATTGTTTTGGACCATTTGAATGGACCAAAGTCTTTGTTTGTACCATATGCTATATCCTGAATAAGACCTGAACTAAATAGAAAATCCAAAAAATGTTTTGCACAAGTTCATTTTCTTTCTAGTAAATGGCATTTTCTCTCTCATTCAATGCTCCTGCTACTTTTCCCCACTTTCTTGACTCATCCGCCATATATTTACTACATGTGAAACGAATCAAAATGTCGGTTTTTGAATACATTTCTGGCAGTAAAGCTGACAAAATTAATATTCGCTGGCGATCATTCTCTGCAGATTTAAAAGCATCAAGAAGCAATGTTAGTTCTTTTGGAGTAGTACTGATATTAGGTAACTGTTTGGGGTTAAATTGCTGTAAGAATTCCTTTTCCTGTTCTGGAGCTATTCGTTTTGAATATTCATACTGAAATGATTTTCTCTTTTGGTAGTGTTTGGATGTTTCACTCAGTTCGTTAATTGGAGTACTATTAATTAGATACTTTATTGGGCTTATAGTTGTACTGGTATCCAGAAATTCATTCATGTCATCTTTAGTGTATGATTTATCTACTGTTGGAATAATACATGTATAATCTGGTTTGTTACTGTTGTTATTTCCAGCATGGCAATCATTGAGAATGAAATTCTTCCTGTGATAACTGCAAATGTTTGCATTGATAGGGAATTTGACGTTGGGATAATTACTGTTTATAGTTTTGTATTGTTAAATGGTAAAAATAAATAAAATGTTCCGATGAGAAAATTATCTTAAGCTAAACATACTAACAATGTTTGACACCTGTATAGAAACTGTCACCTGTATAGAAAGTGCCACCTAAATAGTTACAACTTTTATTATAGTTATTCTGAGCAAACATATTCATTGTAAACATTCTCATACTAACAATGTTTGATACTCCAATACATTTGTAACATTGGCTTTTACTTATAAAGTTTAATACTATTTTAAACATATTAACAATATTTGATACTTCAATACGTTTGTAACATTTGCTTTTACTTAAATGGTTTATACCATTACAGCGTTCTCCATACTAACAATGTTTGATGGCCCAATACATTTGTAACATTTATTTAAAGTTTAATACTGTTTTATGCTAAATATATACTAACAATGTTTGATACATCAATACATTTGTAACACTTGCTTCTACTTATAAAGTTTGATACTATTTGATACTATTTTTTACAACTTCTGAAAGTTTTGTTCCATTTTAAACCAAATTAAGTTTCGAAGATAGGTACATTAATCATATGAACTCACATTAAAATGTCAAAATAACTTGCACATAATATAATAAGAAGGTATAGAAACATTAGGAACATATTTAGCTCTTAAGGTAGTTTTGAGCTATAGAAAAAACAGCATAGTTTACTACTTTGAAATTGAGCTACAACATTTTTATTTACTTTATTATACCGAAGAGTACTGTTCTCACATAAAATATCAGACAAAATCAAGAAATGAATACCTGTCAAATGCTGGGAATATTTATAGATTTTTCATTTCAGGGTGATTTTGGGCAATAGAAAGTAGCCTTTCACTTTACTTAAACAATCTGGAAATCTTTGTAACTTAACTACATCCCAAAGTTGTCTTCCCATATGAATTTTGAGATCAAATGGAAGTAGTTGTAATGACATGTAAAACTTTCAAGACCATGTCAAGATAGTCAAGATAGTCCGATTTGACAAAATAATCTCAATTTTAACATCAACATGCATTTCATTTTCCCATTCCAATTTTTATGATTTCATGTGCATCAAAGGTTGAAGTGTCAGTGTGCAAGAAATTAGAAATTTTCATGGATGGCGCAAGGAAATATTTCAGTTTGAATATAGGTAAATTTAAAGCGATTTTCAGTTTTGGCTGTTTTTAAAGGTCATATACTGAAACCATGTGAATTGGAAGAGATAGTGTTTGATGTTTTTGTATAGGTACCATGCCAGTGAATGAACAGAAGTTAAAACATCAACATTTCAAATGGCTGTTGAGACTTTATAAACCACTAAATGTACAAAACCGACTGATCGCACTGTGGGGTGGTTTTGGGATATGGAAAATATTACGTTTTGTAATTCTAACCTTTCCCACTTTTTCTGAACCAGTTTGAAACATAGTTGTATTCAACACTGCCAAATTTCACTGAATAAAAGACAATTTGAGTACTTATATTTAAAAATTGTCTTTCATTTAATGTCTTCCCAAGTTATGCATAAATTGGGTGCAGTAGTCCAACCATTTATAGTTAGAAGCTCAGATTTTTAGGATGACTCTGAATATATTAATATATTTTACTGTGTAAAAATCAGGAAAATTGAAGGACACCTATATAAGACCTATAATCTGTGGGTTTTCCACCTATTATAAGACTCATAATTTGTGGTTTTTCCACCTATATAAGATCTATAATTTGTGGTTTTTCCACCTATATAAGATCTGTAATTTGTGGTTTTTCCACCTATATAAGACCTATAATCTGTGATTTTTCCACCTATATAAGACCTATAATTTGTGGTTTTTCCACCTATATAAGACCTATAATTTGTGGGTTTTCCACCTATATAAGACCTATAATTTGTGGTTTTTCCACTTATATAAGACCTATAATTTGTGGTTTTTCCACCGATATAAGACCTATAATTTGTGGGTTTTTTCCACTTGCATTATTTCAACTCTTGCTAAGGTAGTTCAACTCTTGTTAAGGTAAGAGTTCTCCTACGACTTTTTCAAGCCTACAGTATCTTCAACAAATGAATTCTAATGTGAAGACTGAAAAGTTTTATTAATTTTGGATATTGAAAATTCATAAAACATTTAGCAGCAAATACCATCATATGAAACTGGAATAGGTATGTGAGCCATGTTTATTTTAATGACCCAATCAATTTTCATATTGGATGCCAATATCCAGGTTAGGAATTGTAAAGAAAAACATGCAACAAACTTAATATATTTTAGAGATTTTAGCAAATATATTTTAGAGATTTTAGCCAAGTAAATATTAATATCAGTATCATCAATGTAACACGTAGTTGTGTTTTGTTGTCCATTTGTTTTTTCTATTGGATTTTGAAAGTATAAATTCCAGCATGCTTGTGTGCACAAGATGACCATCTAATTGTAACGAGACATTATTTTTTCATGCTTGAAGAAAATATATATACGCTTCTGATCTGAAAAGATAAGAAAATTAACTTCTATTTTTATCATCAGAAGCTTATAAGTATTCTCTTGAAGTATGAAAAAAATCTATTTTTAAACTTCAATCAAGTGACTACTTCATTATTATAAAGTATGGTTCAAATTGACAATGCCATACCCCTTGGTATGAGAGTTGCCTTTGCCATAAAACTTCTAGTAGCTGAGTTTTTATCTATTTGGAGTAGGATCATGTAAATATTGACAGGTAGTCTGCCATGCCCTTTTATTGTAAGCTGTATTGTAGAAAATCTAAAAACGTATTTTGGAGAAACACTTTGCCTATAAAACAAATAGTGATATTAATTTATTAGCAAAGTGGCACTAGATGAGCATGTGCACCCTCTTACACCCACTCTACATCCAACCCATGCCCAGGTCACACCCACATACTAAAAAGTAGATTTTTCTTGTTATTTTGACATATTTGACACTCCATTATATTTATTTTAGACATATATAAAAAAAAAATTCCAATAGTTTTAGCTTCTGCCTTCAATATTCAAGTTTAGGTCAATCATTTATCATGAAAAAAAATTATATACTTTTAGCAATTTTGGCACCTCGTACACAAGCTGTTGTAAACTCCTGGTAACAAATAATGACTAAGTCATGTTTCTAAAGTACTGTAGAGTAAATAAAAGAAGAAAATATAAATACTAGTCTATATCATGAGCAAACAAATAATATAATTTCTTTTTAACTGTTAAATTATAATTTTGTATATTCTGCTGATGTCAGCAATGTATCACATAATTAAACCCACCATATTGGCTGCCATTTTAATTTATATGTTATAGTGATTACCTGTACCAAGTTTCGTTTAAAAAGCATTTACGGTAAAGAAGTTATGGGGTAGGGCATTTTTGTGTTTCATCAAACTATAATTACACAGGCCTCTCAGAATCTGTTCGGTACATTTCTGAAAAGCAAACATGGAACTTAACAACTTAGGAGATGATGATGACAACAACACATGCAGAAACCCAATATCATTGTGATCAACAATATTAAATTGTTACATGTCTAAAACAGTAATTAATCTAATTTATTGATTTATTTGATTTGATGTTTATCATTAAATGGAGCTCATATTTATGGCTACTCCATTCTTGAAATCAATTTCCCTAACATTTCCCTGATGACAACACGAATCAGTTTTTTGGTGAAAACTTTTAAAAGTATGTTAGAATGTTGATTCTTCCTTGCAATGTCCACAACCATCAATTTGATAGTAAGAAAGTTAGAGAAACGGTAAAAAAGTACAAAATTGAACTACCGTTAGGGAAAATGAAATGAAGATGTGAGTTGACCAGTAGATTTGTCAAGTCCCTGATTTTCCCTAAAATTTATAATATTTCAAGCTTTTCCTGATTTGCCTCAATTCACTGATTTTCCTGATTTGGCAGCAGCCCTGTCAATAGGGACCAGATCATAATTTAAGATAAATTCCAGTTAACTTTCCGCATAAACCAAATAAATATGAAAGGCTTGAAATAGCCAGTTGAAACATCTATGAAGGAGTGTATTCTGGTTGTTTTGGAGTAATATTCTGTGGTAAGGTGCACTCCTTCCCAATGCTTATGTATATGGAAAATGTCCTACAGTGTCTGGTACCCCCGGAAATTCTTCAAATCTATATTCATTTCTTTGTTGTTTAGCTTTTTCCAGGGGTGTTACTAATTGTAAATAAAAGGAAAAATAAAGTTGGTAAAAGTTGATAAGTCCCCCTGATCTTTCATGAAATGATAAGGGTTACTATTAGGAAATTTACAATAGGCAGGAGGTGTATCCAGGCATTATATATAACACATGAAAGTTACAACTGTATGTTATGTGTGGGAAAAATGTCATAATGTTAAGTTCTTTATTGGAAAAACATTTTTAGATTTTTCAGGAACTTACAATTTCAGAAAAATAACCATTAACAATACTAAACATTTAGGAAATATCAAAAGAAAATATGAACAGTATCCATATTTTGTAGGATTATATTTTGTAGGGATTATATTTTGCAATACTTGTTTTTTAAACCCTGAAAATCATTTATATCATAAACAAAGAGAATTAATTTCCACAGATTTCACAAGTTTTTGTTAAATTCCCTGAAATTAATATTTATAGCATAGATTTTTTTATACTTTTGAGTTATATACAGCTGCGAAAGGCCCTATGGTCAGTTTTGGTGTTTATCCCATCAGTACATAAAAAAATGACAATAATTTACATAGGCAATTACTCTTTACTTACCTGTGTGTATGTAATTACCAACAAAATTAGAGATTTATATATACACTGTTAATTCACAAATACACCCCCTGGACAAAGTAAACCTCAGGGGATAATTAACACTCTTTACTTTCTCTTACATTTCCAATAAATAACCCCCTGGAAAATAAAAAAAATAACAAAGAAATGAGTAGGTATTTTATTAATTTTCAGGGGAAACAAAAGCATTTTGTTCTTTTTTTACCAATAAGAATTGCATGCATGTTAAAATTACTGAATGTCCTACTGAACCCCCCGATCAACTTCAAGTCATTCACTAGACTTTGGTAAACATTAATCCTTTAATGCATTTCCCCTGGAAAGAAATCAAATCATTGGTCATTTCTTTGCTATTTTGCTTTTTCCAGGGGGTTAATTATTGGAAATATAATGTTAAATAAATTTAGTAAAAGCCGATAAGACCCCCTGGTTACTCATAAAATGGTAATATAACCAGAGGGTATGCCCATGCACAGGAGTGAGGAGTTAAAATACAACGAACTGACTTGCAGAATTAAAACAAGAAAGCTGAACAACAAGATGCAAACCTTAACAGCCAGCAACAAATTACGCTTTGGTTCATCTCGATAATAATGAGTGGGTTTTCCGTGGTACGTGTGCACCTTTTCACTCTTAATATACCCATCATCACGGTCACTTCCCTCAGTACTATTTGCCGGTGAAAAGGTTTCAGCTCTGTTCTCTTGTGGTGATCGCTTAGCAACAACCTCGATATCACTGTTTTTATCCATTTTTGGTCTGTCCTCGTTATCTACACCACTATCATCACTAAGATCATCCAACTGATTAGCTTTTCTTGGCAAATTGCTACTTTGGTTAAAACTTTCATTCATTTCTTTAAAACGTTCATTCATATTATCTTCACCTTTTATACATCGATATTGAAAATTTAGACGTAAACAAATTCAAACAAACAAGCCATGCCTAGTCCATACAAAACAACAGGAACTAAAATGCTTTATAATGGACTCATTAAATGTGATATAACCACTAAGATTTTTATTTTATTTCTGTGAGAGTGTCACAATAAAAAATAACTAATAACAAATTGCTGACATAGAAACTTATTTCTATATTTATTTCTATATTTACATCCTTTTCATTGCAGTCTAGTACCTACATAACTGGGTGTGATAATTGTATACAATGCCTTTTTGAAGATGTTAAAAAGCGAAACGAGTCTGAACAAAAAATCACCCACTTTAAGTCAAAAGTTCGCCATTTTTCAGGCGAATCACACTCGTGCCCATTGATGCTAGAATGTCTTGGTTGAACTTATGTATGTACAGTATCAACATGTACATGACACTTCTATGACACCCCTACAAATTAATAGTCTTGCACAATGCATTATTTAGTTCCATGGATGCTGGAAAATGTTCCAAAAACGCCATTGTGAAAGTAGAATTTTTTAAATATAATTTGCAATCCCTTTCCGAAGAAAGTTGGTCTCAACCAATCATGGTTTTCACGAATTTTTTGTTTTTGAGGAAATTTTTTAACAAGTGGAAAAGAAAACCACATTAATACATCTAATCTACTCTCTGAAAAAAAGTAACTTTATCAAAGTCTAACTGATAGTTTAAAGAGAGCCGTAGCAAACTTGACTTTCTGATGGAGAAATAATACTCTTACGATATCATCATCTGCAATGAATGCACATAGAAAATATAAGTGTTATAATTTAGAATGTTACACATGTCTACACAAATATTACACATTTCCACCATAAAATTTTAACCCTATTACACCTGGTGTTCCCAGACATCATTCAAATTTATATTCATTTCTTTGCTGTTTTCCTTTTTCCAGGGGGGTTACTAATTGGAAATAAAAGGAAAAATAAAGTTGGTAAAAGTTGATTAGTCCCCCTGATCTTCCATAAAATTATAAGAGCTATTATCAGGAGGTGTATCCAGGCATTACAGGGTTAAATTTGTTTTTATTTACAAAACATTTTATTCTGATTATTTATTCTGC
>JANTOQ010544235.1:0-10940 GCA_027564595.1 Bythotiara depressa | reverse complement strand
TTGTTCTACTAACGAGTTTTATGTTTCTACCTAAGGATACATAAATCACCAGGATAGTCATATAATACATGTACACAAAAAAATTCCAATATAATTAACTGTTCTCTTAGTAATCTCATATAACTTCTCACTTACTGCCACGCCAATAAACAAACAAATCCATTTGCTACTTTTACAGCGATTATCCCGCAGTTCTTCGTTCTTTGCATAACATCGATCGCACGACTTGAAATATAGACCGAACAAATCCTACTTTTTTGACCGATATATTTTGCTTAACCAATCGGAAGCGAGAAAACTACGTCGTGCGACATATTGCGCAGGATAAAAGTAGCAAGTGGAAATTAAGCTTAATGATGATAACTACAGTAAGTTGTTAGCGATTGTTTAGTAGTTCATATAACTGGTAGGCTACCAACTAATAAGCAACTAATTGGTAACTTACTAGTAAGTATTTAAAAGCAGTAATCAGCACCCTCCTTCAATCTGAAGGGTTCATAGCGATCTGAGGGATATTTTATGATACCTGGGGAAGCCTTCTAATAACTAATTACGGGATGAAATAATTTAAGGTAATTAAGAACATGAAAAAAATTGGTAAACAAGACAGATTGTTTTTAACGAATTTACACTTTCTCATACATAAATTTTAATAGGGGTAATCTAGGGCAACGTGATACAGGAAAGAGTACTCTGAAATATCACATTAAGTTTTGTCGTAGTAGATACGTTCAAAAAACTACTTCAGGGCCATCCATCCTGTAACAAATTATTAAGTTTTTTTAAGCAGTTTAATTAATCGTATAACGTGCCATAATTATCACCATTAGAATCTCCACCAAATGAGAGATTAGATAAAAAATAAGCATGTGCCACTAACCTGTTGACCTAGCAATTGCACCAATAAGAATAGCTGGTACAGCCATGATCAAGCATCCAAAAGCAGCAGTGAAAGACATCACTTGTGCGGATTTTGCCGATTTCGACGATAAAACACGTTGAAAGTAAACTTGCCAAGGTATACCACCAAATGCCTGGGTTCACAAAGTAGAAGAATAATTAACAAACAAACAAATAAATAAATACAGAAAAATATTAGTTGATATTCTAAACTTAATTTACCTTTAGTTCGTATCAGTTTAGTCAAAACCTCATTGCTTTTTCCAAATATTGGTATTAAATTTCTGGAATTTTTTGGGCTTTTCGCGGGTACTTATTTTCGCGAATTAGATAAAACAATTAGAAAGGCTGGGAATTTCTAGGAAACACTAAAAATAACTAAATCATTTTCTGAACAAACTTTAATCTCGGTAAACGTCCTTGAAACTATCAAATGCATTCCTATCGTCTATTGGTGGACTCCATTCATCGTCATCATTATCGTGATGGGTGGTGAATTTAAAATACCTCGTTTTTTTGTTTTCCCGTTTTCTCGCTATTTACCAAGGGTGGTGAATTTAAAAACTTCGTTTTTTTGTTTTCCCGTATCATTTTAAGAGAAAATTTCGCGGGTACTTATTTTCGAGAATTTGATTTTGAAAACTTTTCGCTGTTACATATTAACGCGAATTTTGAGGGTGTTTTTGAAAATTTGTACCAATATGTTTTGTTGTTGTTTTCAGATATTCGTACATCGAGTGATATCGAGTGACATCGAGTGACAGGTATCCTGCAGCTCGTTAGAATTAAAGGAGTTTGGTACTGGTCAAATTGTGTTAACAAACTCTCTACTGTTTTAAAATTGTTTAAGTTACTGTTACTTTTACCCTGTTTAAATCCAGTAAATATCTTAAAATCTAACTATCTGCTCAGAAATTTGTAAACTAATTAAAATTGACCATCTATGTTAACGTATCGTTTATTTGGGTTCATATTGGCATGCTGGCCAATCAAATCATACAACTTTCGCAATTCTTTGATTATCTTGGTGGAAAGGCCCCGTGGAAATATACAGTGATTTAAAATAAGTTGTTATACTTACAGAAAATTAATTTTTATGGCAAATATAACAATACACAGACGACCTCTAAGACTTAGTAACTAAGGTAAGTAAACAAGAACTTACTAGTAAAAGAGCATGGTCCAGCCAAACTCCAAGCTTCCTTTGTTCTATTTCTCCCATCCATTTTGTTTTGGTTACAGATAATTTATTGACATTTTTATGCAACATGGCAAATGGGATAGTCATCCACTAAAAAATATGAACAAATGAGATTATAAGCTTATAAATGCTATTGAAACATGTAAAAATATTTATTTGCAGAGATCGACAGTGAGTTACTATAACCAGGGGCAAAATATTTGTCATTTATGCCGTTTTGAGACATATTCGTTTTGCTACTTTCCCTTCAAGTTCCAACAAAACGAACACGGAAGTAGATGTTTACAGGAAACCTGCTAGGGTCGCACATGCCAGTTTCGTTTCGTTTCGTTTGCAACATCTGGGAAAATTGGCAGAATTACACCTCTGCATAAATCAGATAAAAAGACATTAATTGACAATTACAGACCCATTACTGAGGTTTGAATGTATTTTCTAAAGTAATCGAGAGTGGTTCACATTCAATTATATAACTATCTCGAAAATAAAACATGCCCATACCAATCCGGGTTTCGCGAGCATCGATCAACACAACACGCTGTGACTTATTTTCTCAGTGTTTTTCAGTAAAATATCGGCAAGTGGCCTTATTTCAATTATCTACTTGTGTTGACGTAGCGAAAATTCCTCAAAAGCACTAATTTTGAGACACATTAACTTATCGTATTCAATAACCATGGCGACTTCAATACGAAAGAACCAAAGATCATGATAAGTCTTGAATCATGACCAAAAGTTGAACAAGAACTGCTGTGCACTTGAAGAGCGATGGCTAGTTAACAGCAGTAAAACATCGTAACTTTTTAAATGTTTGACAGATAATTGCATTACCAATGCCATCAGAACATAATTATCAACGACACCCTCCACTGACATCGTCACATATGCTGAATATAAATTTGGATTCTACATTCAAAATTATGTAAATGTCCAAGAACCTTGAATTACGGTGATGAACATTCCAAAGGAACGTGTGCAATATGATCTTTCACGTTTTTGATTGGATGGTTGACACTTTGACATCATTTGTAACAGCAACTTGCAATGTTTATTTCTGCATAAATGGGAATTGATGTAACATACTATCTCTATCAGCAGTGAGGGTGTATTCAAGAGAAGTAAAATTAGCTGATGCTTTCAAAAAAGCTTACTTTCATTCACCTTGATCATCGGATAAAGTGCTGTATTCATTTTTAACAAAAATTAGAGGACAGCTGCAGTTGACGCTTATGGTGACCAAAATCATGCAGATTTCATTGACACTTCTCACATGTTTTTATTTTCCTGATCTCCTAAAAGTGATAATTTCAGTATGTTTAAAAAGTCACAGATTGCAAAACGGTATTAAAATTAAATTATGTGAGTGATGGATAATAAGCCGTCAAGTTTAATTAGTTGCAGTTATGCAGTTTCAGATTTTATTGGGAAGTACTTATTTTTCTGATGTTAGGAAAATTATTCATATAAACAAATGTTCACGCTTACAGGAGGTTTGTTTGTTTTTGGAAAAAAGTCAACATCTTTAATAAAATATTTTCTCTACGTTTTCTCTAAAATGTTTTTAATTTCCTTTCCAGATGCATTAAATAAACATATCTTTGGCTAGCATTATATGACTAAGAATTTAAAAGAAGCTCTGTGTAGGAGAGAGAGACACATACCTGGATTGATACATAACATTTTATTTACAATTACACTTCAATTACCTATTCTGAGGCTAGCATGTCAAATATTCTATCCTATCATAAACTTCATCTTGCCTTGAAATGAAGAATGTTGACATATAACAGGTTTAGCTAAGTGCCCTAATTACGATCATTATATATTTATCCTTGCCAAAGTACTGTTTCTTCGTCTGTATAAATGATCAAATTCTGCTACTGTTTGTGTATCCGTCACTTACATAAGTGTTTTCCCCATGCTTCTAAAATACCGCTACACACACACAGAAAAATTTCATGTAGCATATGAACTGTATTACATGACGTTAATAGGCAAATACACATATATTGCTCAGAACAAATGACAATAAATCACAATAAAACCCAGAGTTTTGCTTACAAAAACAGTGTGCCTGTATCTTCCACAACAACCACAAAGTGATTGAACATGAAACAGTGGCACTTATGACACAACTAGCCAGCCAATCAGGTGGCGAAATAGCGTAGAGCTATGCATTAAAGATTTTCAGAGGTTATAACTTGATTGTTAAGGAACAGAAGAGTATCCGCATTTTTTTTTTTCAAAATTGCATTGTTCGCTCTCAACGACTTGATTTGTAAGTAAACTGGGTTATAGCAATCCTGCATAAAAGCAACTGTCCATAACTACACTTACTGTCTGTGAAACAAAGATATTCCAGACATCTCTTGAAGTTAGGTAAGACTTTATTTTAATTTATTTTATTTTAGTAAACCACAAAAAATATAATTTGCAGTAAAAAGTAGATTAAATCAATTCTCAAAGGTTCATTAGTAAGCACAAAATATTTCATAGAAATTGAACATACACAAGTTATGAAAATTTTATAAACAAACAGGTCATCGTGAAGATTATTAGCTACGTTTTAAATTTGGATAATTGTTGTATAAAGGTTTTTATATATCCAGATTTGACTGTATGCTTTAATGATAACCACAACAAAACTTACCAAACCAATAATAATACATATTAATTGAATCACGTCCGTGTAAGCAACAGAGTAAAGCCCACCAATGAATGTGTATCCAACTGCAACACCCGCTGACACAATAACTGCATATTTCATGTGAATACCCATTACTACACTTAATGTGGCACCGAGTGATCCAAGAATAGCAGCTGACCAAAACACTTCACCGAGCAATGCTGGGAGGTATAAAACACCACCCATTATTTTGCCATAACTTTTTTGAAGAGGATCAAGCATGGTGACGTAGCCAGCTTTTCGCATTTTCTTAGCAAACAGAATACCCCCTAAAAATAAAAAAGTAAAGGATATTTTCAAATATGACGTCAGCTTCATTGTTTTTATTAACTTTACACTTTACTATCATATCTCCTAAAAATCTTTAAACTTCTAAAACTCTGTAGGGAAAAGGCACTTTTCATATTTGCTGTGCAAGGCATCAGAAGGTCAGAACCTGCAATCATACACAAAATATTTGAGACTTTTGTGGATTTAGGCCTCTTTCATGTTCCCTACCTATTTGGTAGAGCATCCATAGAACCAGAAGGGGGAAGGAAGGAAATCAAATCAAACTAGTGAGATGAAAAGAAGCTACTGTACAACAGTAAATAAAACTTTATTTAATGTTGGACAATTTACAATGGCTTAAAAATACATAACTAATTCAAGTCAACAAATAAAATATGAAAAAAGATCGAATTCCCTACTTTACTTTCATATGCATGCTTTACACTGACAGTAGAATTTAGCCATCTTATTTATGTCAGCTTTGAACTCAGTAAAACAGTGTGTTTGCTTTTTATTTACTGGTAATTGAAGCTGGTAAATTGGTGTGATTAAAAATTATTACAGAGTCAAATAGAGGATTCAAAGTTTGATAATCTTCACTCAAACTTCATTTAAATCTAGACCTTTTGATACTGTCCATAGCAAATAACCTGAAAAAATTGACCTTTTCCTGAAAATTGTTAAATTTTAGATAAGTGGATAATTTTATAGTCTTTTAAATTTGTTAACTTTAGTTAACTTTCTTCTCCATTATCCCATAACCGAAATATATTTTATTTTAAAGATGATCTGGATTCTATTGTATTTACTTAAATTTGAATAAACGATCTGTCCAACATATTCTCTTTTGAAATACTACAATATTGATAACACAACAGTTTGGTAGAAAATGTTTATCAGCCAGAATTATGCAGTCAATATTATATTTTTTCCTTTCATTCAATATGATTACATTAAACAGGCACATTAAACATACTATTTACTGTTCCTGTATAGAAACATAACCAAATTTTGCAATCTTCACAGGGCCTATTTTAACCCAAAATAATCGCACACAATGCCTTGCCCTCAATGTAAACAATTTTTTGACCTAGAAAGGCCAAAAACATAATACCAAGTGGGGAGGTGCCCTAGAAATTGCCCTATTGCCTTGTATATTTTCCCCCTTTGGATATAAAACTAGTGCTATTTTATCCATGTTTTTCACTTTTCACTTACTTTGAGCTGCCTACTGGTATGTGCCCTCATCGGTGAATTCAGACCTTGCAATTTTGGTTTAACTAGAAGTTACGTTTATATTTTCCTTTGCACCTTCGTCGTACACATGCCCTCAGGGGCTAGAATAGGCCCTGCTTCAGCTTCAGCTGTACTGTTTAGTAAGGCAATTGTACCATGATGATACCTTGTTTCCCTGACAAAAAATGCTTCAACTCAATCAAGGTGTAATAATTAGGTCACATTAATCTTTTTAATGTTACCAATGGCAAACACGGACCTTGTAGATTTTTTTGTGAGACAAAAACACAGGGGCACTGGACTATAAATGCTGATATAATTAATGTTAAACATGAATTTTGCTGTTTGTTTTCACTTTTTTACTTTTTGTGTTAATTTTATTTATGAATCTGCACAGCAGAACTGTATCTAATAACCTGTATCACAATATTTGATGAAAAGGGATGAGATTCATTATCTTTGGACACTTTTCTACTAGCAATTTATCATACACCACATGATTAGTTCTCAGCAAAATTAGGATATTTAGATTTCAAAACATTTTTTTATACACATACAACAAAAGTAATCTATAAAAACTAAACACTACAAGAAACATTAAAAATATACAACAAAAACATGGACATACACACTTTAATTACGACACTACAGTAGGAAAAGGAAAATATCCCCACAAGACACCAAGATGATATTGTCAGGAACTATTTACATGTAACACTAATAGAAAAGCAGACGGTTCATACAAATTTCACATGGCACATCATACATAGGCCAGTTGAAGAAATTGATATTTGGTATCTGTCACTCCTCAAACTGTTTAGATCGAAGAATGAATTCAGTTACTGGATAAAGAATCATTTGATTTATTTTTAATACTAAAAATATTAACTCTCTCATAGAAGAATTTGTACTGTTGAAGAACAATTAAAAGTATAAAGGGAGATAGCATTGGCATAAAGGCTGTCAAAAACTATAAATACCGTTGGGCAGAAATGTTAGGGCAGTGCAAAAGGAAATGTGCATTTGCCTTATGGAAGTCGTTCCACATTATGTGGAAATGGGATTTATAGTGCTACAGTATGAAAATTGTGAAGAACTTTTTGTGTTCACGAAGGTGACTGAAACCAGTAATAATGGTCACAATATGTTGACACAATGTTGGGAGTTTCTCATCAATTATATCCCCATAATCTAGATGTGACCTAATAAAGGATTTGTAAGTGTTTAATAAAGTATGTTGTGGTAGAAAATAAAATAAATGTTTGATTAGGTCTATTCCTTAGCTTTTTAAATTTTCTTTTTTAAGGTTACACATAACCTTTAAATCAATATTTTTGCCAATATTATGAAATTTTTTATATAATTTAAAAGCATAATATTTTTGAGTATAATATTTATTTAAAATTAGAATTATAAATTTCCCACCAGAGAAGCCCCCCAATTAAATAACAAGTACTTTAAAAAATAAATTCTTTGCAAAGAGAGAATAATCTTTCTAACATTTGTCCTGACTGTTACTAATGGTAATGAACGTTTTTTACTTCGTTTTCTTTCTTATTTTGTAAGAAATTACAAGACTACTGTAATACAAAAGAAAAGTAAACAAATCCATCTAATGGGACGTAATCAGCTGCAATCTTAATCATTTCTTTGTTTTCAGATTATCCACCCGTAATAAACTTTAAAACGCTGTATCTCAGAAACATTTTTTCATGCTATTCCTTAACTTTGAAGAGTGAAAAGGTAGAATGGAAAACCGATAAAAAGTCGTTCAACATAGTAAGAATCAGCGATCTTTGCTCTATAAAACCATGTCTCATTTGTTCTTTAAATTGTTTTGATAGTGAGATATGAATGAACAAAGAGGGGTGAGCAGGGGTTGGCAAATCGTATGTTCATACGTATTTCAAAATTGTTATTTTTATTTAAACATATGTACACTATTTGATCCCGATTAAATAACTAATGCCCCATTATTAATTTTCTTTGAGGAAACTTGGCTGACATATGATAATAACAAAACACCCACATTTGGTAGATATTATTTTGATATTGAAAATTGTGATTACAAAGTTTGGGAACAAAGTTGGTTTTCAAAACTTAATAATGTCAGACTTCCTCTTTAATGAATATGTCAGCTTTGATACCTTGTTTGGTGAGAATTAAAAAAATGGCAGCGAGCTCTTCTTCACATGCTTGGTTTTCTTCAGAATGACGTCTTGTCATGTAATCTCTGCGATAAAAGGTACATAATTATTTCTTTTATCAATGACTAGAGGAATGAAAACTTTGTTTTTTCTACGCTGTATAATTTTTAATTTAATGTTTGCAAATGCATTTTCCAACAAAGTAGAGCCTTAGAAATGCAAAAAATTCCCCTCTGTTCCCTTCATGGAGATACTGACATGACTTAAGATAACATTGAAATCTTGCTAAATTTTTGCTAATCACTTTTTACGTGCTAATTTGACCCCTGTATTAGGTTATTATTTTATTGGTATCAGTTTAGGAGAAAATCATTAGTTTCCACAAGGATATGAAAATCTTTCATGTAAGGATGTTATATAATTGGCATACGTTAATAACATTTAACGTATATTGTGTATTAAATTAGAATACGGCAACGTATGGGGCTTAAAAATGATTTATATTTCACACATATTTTACACATAAATGGAGATAACACAGATTTTACACAGATGGAGAAAACACTAAAATTCATCGCTAGGCCATCTTCCCAAGATTTGAAGAGCACTGTCTGAATTACCTGCAGAATTGGCTGCAAATGCTCCATCAATCCATAAATAGTCTTTAGCCTCTGAGAAGGAGAGCATGGTTATTGTATTTTCATAGATCTTACTTAACTGAATTTTAGTAAAAGGTTAAGTCAGTACAGTTCTTATAATGAGGTGATAAATTTATTATATCATGGGCATTAATATAATGATTTAAATTGAGCTACATTTTGAGAGATCATTCCCTCAGTGAGAATGGTGAAAAATCTTGTTATATACTTTTGGCTTTGAAATAAAAAGATGAGAGAAAAATCTCTGTAGCCGAACATTTAAATCATTATTATGGAATGATAAATATATATCATTATGGAACTTTCCATAGGGCAGGTAGAAAAGTGTCCAAGTATGTTCATGGTCAAACTATAGATGATTTCACACTTGTTATGCCTCATTCCCATGCAAAACGTTATGTGTCAAAAAATCCTAGAGAAAGACAATTTTCTGAAACATACATCAGAAGCAGTAAGGCCTTTGAAAATATATAATCTCTGATATAAAAATCTAAGGTAGTGAAATCCCTGATGCTATTTTTCCACAGGCTATATTATTATGTTACTTTCATCCCATGTATTTCTTTTCTATGGTCTGTGTACCAAACTTTTGCCATGGAGGCAAGGTGGTACCATACCAAATGAAAAACAACTGGATTCTAGGATAACCTCAAAGCAGCAAGATATTATAAAGGAAGTGAAAACAGAATACCTCTGCATTGGCAGTCCGCGTGTCGTTGTGACAAAAACAGAAAAACATGGTAACATTTTGCTTCAATGGTTGGATTAAAATACAACATCCTGAGTGGAATTTCCTCTTGTAAGCTTAACTTTAGGGTAAGTTCGCAATTTAAACTTACCTATTATGAGACTCAAAGCATATCCCCATGGTGCTTGAACATTTACAAGACCATCTTTGTAAACACTTTCTGCTGTCCCATTGATATATCCACCACCAACCCAAGTAGCTGAGAAAACAGAATGTAAATTCATTAAATCTATTTGTTTATTAATAAATAGCACCTGATTATTCCAGGACACTTCTAGATGGATTTCTGACATAGACAGGAAATTTTTGCGACTTTAGTTAAAGATTATACTGTCTATTAACTATTTTTGTCACATGCACATGGAACAAAGTCATGACCTTACATACACTATCATAATTCTACTATTTACCAGGCAACTGGAGTATTTACTTAAGAGAAATTCAAATCACAAAAGCAGGAACTAAAATCAACAGCAAGAACATACATGAAAGAACACAGTTGTATACTTTCATTATGCTAATCAAGGACGGTTTAAAAAGTGCTAACAAGCTTCGAAAAACTTAAGTACATTCAGTGAAATATTTTTATAAATGCACTTCATGGAGTCAGAAAAGAATAAAGATTATTTTGATCATTTATTTAGTGTTTCAGTCAGCAAATGATTATGAATTAAAAAGGCTTCATTGGTTTAGATAATACCAAAACTTGGTTCCAGTATCAACTGTGTAATCGATTTTATGAATACCTATTAACAGTACGTTTTATACAGGGTGCCATCCTAATAGAAAATAAAATTATCTGACTTTTCCCAGACCATTGCTAAAAAATCCCTGACCTTTGAACACTTAAAAGAAACTTTATTTACCGTTATTTTTAGTAATATAATAATTGACATGCAGGAATTAAAGAATTTTGTAATCACGTAGAGCAGAGTTGAGAAAACTAATGTTCATTAATCACTAACATGAAAATAAAGTCATATATATTCAATATAGATGTTAAAGAAACAACATTGTAATTAGAACAAGAAGCGCTGCGCGCTTGAAAGCTCCACGCGTGGTTGGCAAACGAAGCTACAATGGTGCTCATAAT
>JANTOQ010544234.1:0-20053 GCA_027564595.1 Bythotiara depressa | reverse complement strand
AATTGCAGGCTAAAAACATGTGTAGCTTAATTTTAAAGTTGCTAACTTGAACCACTTGAACCAAAAGCTGTAGCTAGCTAGAGCTATAAGAAAAAACTTTTGTTCCATCTCAATTTAACCTCGCATGTCATATCAACCTTCCTTTTTAGTGAAGAATAATCAGTACAGAGCATAATTTCATCAGTATCAGTATCAACGAACACCACCATGGTGTCCAACAAGCATACTTTCTTCTTTCTTCCTCGACACTCAACCAAACTTCGCTTGCCTCTTTTTTGTTTTTCATCATTGGAAATCAGTAAGATCCTCTTCGCAGTGCTTGTTTCCGCAGCCAACATTAAAACTACCAAACCGTAACATCTTGAAAATAACAAATAATTAACACCAGCAAACTTCTGAGAAATGATAAAATGAACTTTGTTTACAGTAGTTACTACAGCAGCTCTTCTTCTCGGAAGCCAAAATGAAAAGTTTTACTACCAAGATGGCCGAAACGCTATGAATGCCGGGTAATACGCAAATCGAGAAAACCTCTATAAGTAAATCTTGCCTTCATAAAATGGTAGCTGAAAAGTGAGCTGACCTTGCAATTGACCTGGGATAAATGAGACTTAAAATTTCATTAAAACCATATTTTAATGCAAGAAATCATTAAATTTGGTAAAACCTGTTTTAATGTAAGAAATCTTTGTTTGTGGCATGTAAAGTCCCATTAAACTATGTTTTAACAGATGTAGAAAACTATGGAGTAACATGTAAAACCAGGGCAAATATATATTTGTGAAATATCCAAACAAAATGCAATGATATTATAGATTTGAAAAAGTCAATGTGGTGGCTGATGATGAATAACTGCAAGTGGCTTAATTTGAGATTATTGTATTTAATACTCTATAGCAGAATATGTTAAATTTAGAACAAACTATAAGACATATTTTTTAGTAATTATATATTTGCACTTACTTTTATATTTTTGTTTCTTTAGGTTTTTGTTGATTTGTCTGGTGGAAGAGGTAGCAGCAATAGACTTCAGGTGTAGTCTTTTTGCATAACCAGAAAGTTACATATATCCTCTTAAAGCATGAAACAGCAATATAAATGTGGATTAAGTAGCACTTGCAAATTTTAAAGACTGTATTAAGGTTACTATATTATCAAGTGACATAATTTGGAATTCTTATTGTCAATTTCACTTTTTCCTAAAAGATCCTGTACCTGTTCCTATTTTAACAAACTGCAATATGCTACTGATTTGTACATTATAAAAGTCATGCTTCAAGAGAGTATTTATATACCTCTATCATAACAGTCATGAATTGCCATCAATTGATTATTACTGATGAGATGTTCTTTCACAGCTTTCTACTTTAATTATTGCAATTTATCATTCTTATTTTTATTATTACTGGAATATGTGGCATAATTTGCAAAATGGTACAATGTTGTCTACAGACGTTTCATGAAATTTCATTAATTTCACACTAGTAAAGCATTCCAATGCACAGTGGTCACTTTATCAAATTTAGCTGCTCGTGTCTCCAGTACGTTTTTGTACATTCTACAAGTACGTATAGTACCTTATTTGAACTGACTCCCAGTTTACTATATTAAATTATCAAGATAATAGACATTTTGAATGTTTTTTATTATATAGGTTGCACTGCCTTGCAATTTCTGTATGAATGAATTATCTTCAATCACTTGAACATGAACAGAACTATGACTTATTTCATGCATACATTTCACTTCCTATTCTATTCAATCTCAGGGAAATTTGTGACCACTAATTAATGCTCTGAAATTTATGTACATAGCAAAATGGTAAATACCCTAGTGTCATGGTGGTATTCGCTGTTATTATTGTTTGGTAAGTGAATTTCAGTCTGCATTTCAGTATAGCCAGTCTTCTCACTGTAAGCTAGCATATAACCCTGGCGTTTTCATTAGACCAGTTGAGAATGAGAACACTGATGAAAGTTTAAACATAAATACTGTGTACACATATAATAGAAATAGATAAACCCATTAAATAAAACCATGCTTCATTGATAAGCAGACTTTTGTAATAACCTGGAGGTGATGGATTCAGTCAACAGAAATTGAGATGACAGAATAATGCGACAAGAAAAATAGACAGCACCAAGATTATGACTTAAGAATTATCTTAGCTTCTAATAAAAAACAATGTTATGAGGATTTTTCTCCTTGTTTCTCATCTGACATTGGGCACTTAACCAGGGGGAGTCATGGAAAAGTGACTGATTTTTGGAATGGTGACTAAATTTTTCCCCAAATTTTTCCCCAAATTTCTTATATCCACCTGTTTTTCCCCTGTTAAGGTATGGCTTATTGACCTGAAATATCACACACAGTGATGAACAAATAAAAAAGAATAATTCATCATGCATGTCATGGACCTGAATATTTTTTCATTTTAAATCATCATTATGATTTTCAATTCTGGACTGAAAAAAATGTCAATTTTCTTTTTTTTAAAATGAAAGTGAAAAGTAATCATTTTTGTTTAATCACAGACTTTTCCTTTATTATCAGCACTATGATTAAAAATATTGTAGGCATATTTTACTTGCAGAAGGTGATTTTCCTTCTTAACTAACACTCCATTGTTGAGATTAAACTTTTAGCATTCATTTCAGTAAGTTTTTTGTCCCCTTTATAACTTATAGCAGTATCCCACTGCATTCAAAGTATAAAATGGATGAAGAAATTCACAGTATGTTAGTAAAAATACTGAAGAATGTCTACCATGTTTTATGTAAAAGGATGTGTGTCACATTGTGCAACAAGAGATGTATTTTCATGATTATCATCCTTTTTGATGTGAACAAAGGAAAAATGGAGATAGAATAGAAGTTAACCTAAAATTCTAGGGAAGATGGTTACATATACACATGGGGAGTTGCTTACAATGACATTTTTTAGCAAAATTTTTAGCTTTTTGAGACTCCCCACTCCAATTGTCTTTGCTAAATTATAACTGGAAATAACAATCTTATTATATCTCTTGATCTGTATGGAATTAAGCTTTGGAATTTTTACCAAAGCCACTATGGACTGTTGTCTTGACAGTTAGGTCAAAACATTTGACCCATGAAGTCATAGTCAACAATTTACATGGGTTTTTTTTTTTTAAAGTAAGTGCGTTGATTTTCCTTTTAAAAGGAAATATTTTCTAAATATATAATCAGCTATGCTACAAACATAAGTATATATGTTATAATCAGTAACTCTATTGTTAAAAATACAAAATAAAGTCTTAGGGAGAATATGGTTTTTAATCATATTTTTAGCAAAAAAAGTTTGGAAGACGTTACCCCCTGACAGGTGGAAATTGTTTTAAAATTTTTTTCACCATTTTGCTTCTTATAGAAACTTAGGAAAAGTCACAAAATTTCAAGTTATGCAATCTAAAGTTATTAAAGTTTTAATTTTAATTTTTACCCAGGCTTAATAGGGTTAAACTATTGTTCAGATTTATAACAGCAAATTTAGAAATATAACATTTGATTAGATGAATCATAAGAATGACTTTGCTCTGGAAAGTGAAGATGCGTGTGAAGATGCGAAAAACGATTCATAAAAAAAATGCTTTAAAACGACCGTAACAAAATAGATGGGATCAAAGAATTTCTGAAAATAAAACATGGCAAAAAATGAAGTAAAAGAATGGCCAGAAAAACATGTAAAAACAGATGAAAAAACAATTTAAAAAAAAGAAAGAAAGAATGTATAATAATTTTCCAAACAAAAGCCAACACGAGACAACACAAAAAGAAAATATTTTTGATAATTTAGATCTCAAACAAATTTTGAATAACATTTTATACAAAGTTTTCGGTGATATCAAGAGGTAATCATAATTAATCTTCTTTTATCTATGTAATTTCCTCTTTTTTTGAGTAGATTAATCATCTAAAATTTACTCAAATTGGCTATAAAAAATTTAAATTATATTTACATTTTGCACCAGTTATTTTTTCTTATAAAAGCCCATTTTAGCTCAACATAAATTGATTCCATAACTCTTTGATTTTGTTATTAATTTGTAGTATGAAATTACAATTCATAGATTTCACACTTGAATTCATAGAATATAAAGTCACTATTATCCGATTTCCTTACGTGTATTCATAGTATGACTTTTCAAGTCTTCAATTTTGTTAAGTGGGTTTGCAATATAAAGTCGCAGTTCTTCGATTTCACTATGTCAATTCGTCATAGAAAGTTGTACTTCTTCGACTTCACTATGTGTAGTGTATAAAGGCGCGATCCTTCCCTTTATTTAGATGAATTTGTATAAGCCATACCTCCTTGATTTCACTACATGAATTTATCTTATAAAGCCACAATTCATTAATTTCAGCAGTATCAAACCACAATTCCTCGATTTCTGTAACTGTAAATTTTCTCTTTTTTGAGTAGATTATCTATAAACCTACATATATTTTAGAACTGCTTACCCTATGTGTATATGGAATTTCTCTGGTGACAATCCTTTACAAACATGACAGGTGCTGTAATTAATCATGCAAACCAATGTTAAAAATGAGATGACGAAATCATGTCAGACAAAGGTTTTCAAATAACTGTACTTCTTCTTCATTGCTTTTGTCATTTAAGTGTACCACCTGGTGCCGGAGTAAAAGCCCAAATGATAACCAGTGAATGTAAGCACACAAAGCAAATTGCAAACCTCTTTATCCATGTTGAATGAGCCATTAACCGCATAAAAACATTGCGTATCTTAAAGAATGTGATGCCAATAACTATGCTCCATCATTCTGATCACATTGTGCGTACCTGGCAGCCCTGTGTAATTTCAAGCCACTTTTGATCAACAATTAACCATGCACCCAGAATGTCCCAGCCAGTGACAATAAACCTGGCAGACTGGCTATTTTTATAGCCACAAATATTTAAAAAAACACAATTTGGTTAGTAGCTATGCAAGTAAAAAAACTGTTGTTAAGGGACTGATGATCACTACCCCAGGTATATCATAGTTTGGAAGTCTCAACCTCTAGCAATTTCTAAATTGAAACAAAACATACTCGCTGAAAAATTTCACAAATTGAACAAAAATTCCAAGCCCTGTCCCATGCAGAAAAATAATAATAATAATAACAATATATAATATTAATAATATAATAATACATACATATTTAAGATCCAGAAAAGTTCACAAGACACTATAGAAGAAGTCCCTTTTTGATTAAATTGTCTAACAAAATTTACTGTGGAAACTTCTATAATCAGGTTCATATTAAAACAAATTGAATTATTTATTTTTGTAGGAAGAAAATAAAGCCATGTTGAGTCCACACGAAAAAATAGTATAACATAAAACCAGTAAGCCCCATCTACATTTGATACTTCGTGTAATACTTGTGCTTCCTATTTAGCCTTGCTGTCACATTGATTTTCTGTAAGTGTAAGGTATTAGGAACGTTAGGAGATGTATTGTTGATGGAAACTGGACAGGCTTTTGGACAGCATGAACATGATATAATTCAATCGGGGCTGGTACCAATTTAAGGGTTGTTCTTATCCAATAATTTTTATGAAGGTTTTTATTCTCTTTCGACTTGATATTAAAAAACTTGTTGACAGCATATATTTCTATTTCACATCCATATTTTAAAACTGGTATGTTTGGATTAATAAATACCCAGCCAGATACATTTTTGAAAATCTGCCATAACTTGATGTAACGACATCCACCTTTCCCTAATCTATCCCTTATAGTTTTAACATCGTGACCTTTAGAACCAGTGACAACTCCTTTTCTAAATGTATACCAATGCACATTGCTATTTTTCCCCCTTGTCAAAACTTCAATTTTGTCAATATGTTAGATTTTTATAAAGAACTTAAAAAAAGGATTCAACAGAATCTGACATTAATATTATGTCATCAATACTAACAAGTTTATCAACTATTCCAACCCTAGTAGTGAGAGAACTTCACGCGTAAAGTAAATTTTAGGTTTTGGAACTCCTGTTGATAAAACACTATTGCGTATGATATTTTCCAAGGCAGCAGCAACATCTGTTCATTTTAAAGGTTTAAACTAAGGGCCATTAGCTAATGGATTAAAAAAATCTTTTGGAGTTGATACCAATTGCTTTGAATTTTTCCCCTCTTTTTCCAAAATCATCATGGGCAACGTTTAAATCTTTTAATTTAACTGGAGCAACACCCTTCCTGTTCCTGTTTGGTAGCCATTCACAACTTTTTGCAGTGCATGAAGGGTTTGTGATACCCAATCGCACAGCTACCTCTACTCGCGATAATCAATAATAGCCATTCTCAACTTTTTGCAGTGCATGAAGGGTTTGTGAGACCCAATCGCACAGCTACCTCTACTCGCAATAATTAATCATTTTAGATAATTAGATAATAACTTTTTCACATGAACCGAATTTGAAAACCATAAGAATGAAAAAGTTGTTTTTAAATTCAGGTGAATTTGATCACACTATTTATTCTATATATAACAAATTTGGACTTTATTGATGAAGATTTGAAGTAACATAATATCTCAAGCCTATGCCCACAGCCATTATGGCTAAATTACCTCAATATGTTAATTTAATTTTTGCATTTTTAGAGGGCTACAATTGTCTTACAACTTCTTAATGCTTTGGAGAGATAATTGGAAGGTCTTACATTAACACTTAAAAAAATGCATCCTAAGAATGGAATGCAAAACAGAAGCATTTACACAAACACTTGTGGTGGAGTAGCATTTAAAACTCATTAAAAAAGTGTTCGTTTCTTGTTAGTAATGGATTAAGTATATGCTAACACGTTTTGACAACATTGTACTGTTCTGCAAATAATGTTACATATATGCATAGCCTGCTTATTTCATGCAAAAATCTTTGACAGTTCTCAAGATATTGTGATTTAAACTTCTGAAATTAGTTCTGCTTGAGCTTGACATTATAGATGTATTTTATTACATCATAATAATGTTGGTTGGCCAATATTAGCTCATTTTATTTGACTAATATCTCAAGAACGTCTTGATAGTAGATAACAAAACATGGTGTAGCTAAATTCCGTAACTAAACACATATTTTGGAGAAAACATTCTTGAAATATGATCACCTGTCACTGGTTCCAGACCCCCTTATATTTTAGCTAATACACCATTTTTTGGGAGAACAACTGGTCAGATATTAAAATGAGTATTGCTCTGAAGTTCATGAATAGTAAATTAGTTAATTTGAAATTTTGTGGCTCTACGTCAACCCATTAGTTGCATATTGCAGCATCAGCAAAAACCCACATGGGTCTGGAACTAGTGAATATGTTCTGTTTTTCAAAATCTTTAGATCACATTTATCTTGAGAACCGTTAAAGATTTTTGCTTGTTTTATTATTTTCAAAGCTCTTTCATATGAGTTTTACTTGATTTTTGAGTAGACAATCCCTATAAGAACAAGGAGTATAATTTATGACAAGCATGTCACGTGTTGTTCCTGATATATATGAATGTAATGTATTAAATATGTTCTTATCCTTTCCTATTGCAAGTTTTGTTCAGGTTGAAATGCTTGAAGTCTATAAACACAATCATCATTTTAAAATTTGCTAATGTTCAAGTATTTTTAGAAATTCTGTCAACATGTTGTCGCAACAAATGTTTACCTTTTTTATCATGTGTCATATATGTTCTAGTAAATAATTAGTTGTTATGTAATGAGTAGCTTTCATGATTGTACTAAATCCACATTCAGAAGAACGTAAAAGATTATTGTTATGTGGCAACTATCATTATATAATGTTTGGTTATAGCACATTGAATATTTATCTAATATGGTGTTTTACAAAAGCCACATAATTCACTGAGTAATACGAAAACAAAAACGAAACTTTTTTGTGACTATTTAGTATAAACATTCTATCCCAGCCTGATATTTCACAAATTATTTCACTTCTGCCTTTCTAACAACAAAGTATGTGTTACCATTTAAATATATGTATTCGTTTATACCATGTTACTTTTTTCAGGAATGGCTTAATGCATCACATATTCAGATCGAGTTTTCAGGATTACATAAACAATTTGACAAATTTTCACACAGATGGGTAAGATAAATTTCCATTAATTCTTTCAACATGCCATAATAATTCTCTGCACATTAGTAAAATATATAACTTCATGTATTTGCGTAATAGTTTGTGGTAAATTATGGAAAGCATTCTTATATAGGGAAACAACATTCATTAATATACCTATTAAATATTTAGAAACTCTGAAAGCTATGTTGATAAAAGTCATTGAAATGTATAGTAAAATAATTAGGACTTAATGAGAAATTGTATCTTAAATTAACATTATTTGGTCTGCAGGTAGAATACATATAATTGACTAAAAATATTTAATCAGTATTGAAAGATATGTGAAGGACAGAAGAGACTAACACAAGTAAGAGAATACCTGGCACACTCTAGAGTTTAAAAATTAGTATAACAGCATTTTCATTGCTAATATTTAAGACATTTATGTCCTGTAAAATGATTTTGTTCTTAACATAACTATTTGTATGTACTTTCAGAAAGAACACCTTGTCGAATAATATAAAAGTATTTGTCTTATCCAACTCTTGAGATATGTATGTTAGCTTTGCAGCAATCTTAATGTTAAGTTTTACTTGTTTCTTTTTATTTATAATTATATTTGTTTGTTTGTTTGTTTTAGCATCATTATAGTGTGAGGGAAATTAATATAAAAGCTTCATGCTTTTGTAATGGTCATGCACAAACATGCTCCAATCAGATTAAGCATAGTGATTATATTTGTGCTTGTGAAAACAATGCCTGTGGTACTCGGTGTGAAATATGTTGTCCTGGTTTCAATCAGAAGCCATGGAGGAATGGAACTAAAAACCAGTTTGAATTGGATAAATCTTCTGCATGTGAAGGTTAGTATTTAATTAAAATATATTATTGTTGAACCAGCTGATACTTTCTTTGTATTACTTATTGGCTTTTAATAGCACATGTTGCACTTAATCTGCTAGTTAATGCTAACATCTTGCACAAATAAGGTTGAAGATAGGTTGAAGTATATTTCGCACATGTTTGTTTACATTAATTTTTATGTATTTTTAGCTATTTCTTTGTATTAAATATTTTGTTTTTTCATTTAAAATTCTGGAAATATAGACCAGGGCTTTCAAAAATATGAAAATTGGGTTTCATTTGCATTTGCCAGGACTAATTTCTACCTGATAAGAAACTTCAGTTTGAATAATTATCTCTATATAAGAGCTTTGAAAAAAAACTTTCAGAGAAAATGATAAGAAAATGACTTTTGTGAATAATATATGATGCAATGCCCTAAATGAAAAACAATTAATTATTGCTTCCCTATTTCCTGTACATAGTTTTTAAATGGGGAAATACTTTTTATTATTACTGCACAGTAGAGTTGTGTTATTTTATTTCATATCAAAGTGCTGTTTCACTGAAAAACTTTACCGTTTATGTTCTGGAAGTTATGATTGTCACTTATACTGGAAGTCAACTATGCTTTTTCATATAATCAATTTTTTAGAAATGGAGGAAGTTATCATTATATTTTACTATGAATGAACATAATCTTGATAGTGTCAGTTCCTTTTTTTAATATAAAAATCTGTATTTACGTCATGAATATTCAGATGAACATGAATCTTATAGTTTTACAATTATCAAAACCTTATGTTTAGAAAGATTGGTTAAAATAATCTGAATAACTTTCTTTATAAGCAAATTTTACTAAAATGATGTTTTATAACATTGGAATAATTTACTAGTAGATGTATATTTATATTAAAAGTGTCCTTAACCTCATCTGACATTTCATGCTAGATGACAAGATTGTTAAATTGTACAAAATATAGTTAAAACCCACATCTACCGAAGACTATTAAGGGGGTATAGAATACTTACAAAGACAACATTCTTCATATACTGGGTATACAGGGAGTCTTAAAAATATGACATGCAACTCTTACAACATAAATGGTCTCATGGACCAAGCAATAATTGGAAGCATTTGTGAACAAAACAAAACAAGAAGTTTAAATGGAAGCAGAATGAACATCTGGCGTGGACCATCTTTATTCTCCACTCTAATCGAGTTCATAGTCTCCACTTCTCATCCAACGACCCTGTTGATCTGGTAGCACCAGTTCAGTGAGCAGATGGGGTAGCCCCTGGTGGATCAAGTAGTGATTTGGAATACATTGGGATGGTTAGCCTATCAGGTTGCTGCTCTGGTGTGGTTCGTGGAGCGGGTTGTTCTGGGAGTGGTAGCAGTTGAGTATTGAACAATCCAGGTTGTTCAGATAAAGGATTGGGAGCTGTGCAGTATTGAGTTGGTCCAGTTGGATTTCTGATCACTCAAGTAGTCTAATTGGAATGTGTCACAGTCAAGGTCAGTCAACATATCTGAGTTCACAGGAAAGATCTCGGTTAACTTCACTTCGTATTTTCGTGAAAGGAGAGCATCCCACCAAAATGTTTGTACTGTACGAATCATATTTTGACAGTTGATACTTGTAACTAAGTACCCATCACGACTTTTAGTCTTGTCACCATAGAAATGTCAGATATGATTATTTTCCCTGATATTCATTTGGGATTTAACTAATGAATCATCAGTGAAAGGTAACAGACTTCCAGCATATTGATCTTGTTGTACCAAGATCTCCTATGCAGAGAGACTACAGTTGCGAATTCTGGAATTTAATTTTGATTTTACGATTGCTAATACAGAAGCTGAAAGTAGGCCACTTTCATTAGTGAGTTCTCATCCTCCTTTCTCTGCAACAGGGTTTTTGTTCTTTGTTTTTAATTCTGCCAAAATCGAGGATGATTATTAATTGAGTCAATATCTTGAAACCTGGGTGCAGAATCAAACTAAATTGTGAGAGGTGTCTGTGGAGTCAGTCAAATCAAAGGTATGGTTTCAACAATGGCATCGTTTAGAGAGTTAGTGATGTTTGTTTGGTATCAATTTAGTTATGGTGAAGGATGAGAAAAAATCCCTCAGGATAAAAATAAATTGTTTGTAACATAGTAAAATATCCAATATCAAATACAAAAGACTGTACATGGATGTTTGGGTGGTGAAGCACTGGATTGCTCATGCAGTTTATGTGGTATTTTTTTCTGATGATACTGCAGATGCCATTTTTAAAATGAAAAATGTCCATGCAAGTAACTTTTGCATTTGTGAAGCAGTTGGATGATTGAAGTAGATATGTAGATAAGTAAGGATACCATGAAGTATGGATTGGTATATTAACAATTAATTCTCTTTCAGGCATGAATGGAGTGACCTGATTTTTAACTAGCAAGCCATCTTTACCAATTGTTATTTAACAGTGGTCTGCATACAATTTTTTACACCAGGGTGTGTCCCTTGTGATAGATGGGCATGAGCTTTGCAGAGATCAGGACAATCTATTTGTAAAGATTTCCAGGTTGTATGGTTGGTATATGGCATACTCTGTCTCACAGTCATTATATCTTCAACAGTTGCTGATCAAACAACTGATTTATTGATATCTGTGATAAATTTGCAGATCGGACAGCATTGTGAATCACAAGTTATAGGATTGCATGAGTGGAAGTCTCTTTGTAAGTTTTATGAACTACTGATGTCAATGATGACGTGAATTCACATAAGATAGTTAGTGATGAATCTACTTGTGAACTAGATGAAAACTCTCCATGTTTTACTTTAGACCATGCTTGAATACATGGCCGGTTGTCACTCAGATTCTGACAATGGTTATAGGATTATTTTATATATGGCCCAAAATATTTTAGTGATGCTGCAATGCTAAGGGCTTTGAGCTCACAAGGAAACCAGCCTGCCTGGTGAGATTTTAACTTTGCACTGCGTTCCGCAGCTGTAACCTGTCATAGACTATGATCAGCTGTTCTTGTGGTGTTGTTAATGTGATTGATTGGGCAGTTGATATAGTCCTGCTTGTGCATTATGAAAACTATTATGCTGTGAATATCATTATTCCATTTATAACTGAGTATTTATAACTGAGTATGGTTGTTTTTGTTGGTGCAATCAGTGTTTTTGAGGCTTTAATCCATTGAAGTGAAAAGCTGTTATTACTTGTGGCCAGTTGTTATAAAGTTACTCAGCACTGTTACCACCAATGTAAAGGTCATCTGAAATCTTTGCTACATGTCCTAAGATGGAGGGCATCCTTTCTTTGTGTATTTTTGAAGATCCTGGCATACATATATTCCTTAATCTTCCGGTTGTTTAAAAACACTTTGTAGCTCAAGTTTGTCAAAATTGTCCTGTAGTTCTTTAAGGTAAGATCTCTAATAATTTGGCACTTTTAACTTTCCGGATGGAGGAACAGCATTTGTGATGTTGACATGGCGTTGTTGTAGTGTCCTATTACGGGTTCAAACACAGTGTCAAATATGTTATGTAGGTGGTGAACCTTATCTTTCCACTGTTGATCAAGTTAGAGACAGCTGCAGAAACTTGACCTGACTGATTTGGCCTAGTGGAGACAAACCTTTTTATGTCAGGCTCAGTAATTTCTGCAGCATCGACAGTCTGATCGGGTCATACTTCGATGGTTTGTTGGGCATGACAGAAGTGATAATTGTGTTTGAGATATTTCAGTGCATTGGTATCATTTTTAACATGTATTTGCTCGTCAATCACATTGGTATTTTGAGTGGATGGCCACTGGCCAGCTAATGTACTGTGCAAATCTGCTTGTAGCTCCAAAGTAACAGTATAGTCTATGGCTAGATTGGGTCGTATTTTGAGTTTGACATGTTCCCCTGGAAAAATAGTTGTAGTATGTTGGGGGCATGGCATAGGCAGGTATGTTATACAATGATGTATCGGATGATCTTGACGATTAGATGTATATGGGACAAATCCCCTACCCTTGATTATGATTTGCTGACTGTGCACCGATATCACGACATTCTAGGAACATTTCACCAACAATATCAGAGGCAAGACCCCACACAATGAGGACCTCAAGGTTGAATATGTGTGCACCTTGTGTCAACTTGAGACAAGATGGGGTTTATCCCATCTGCTTGAGCTGGAGTGACTGAAATATCACAAAACTTTGCAAAACGTTTACTCAATAAGTTTGACTCGGAACCTATATCTGTACATACTACTACTGGGTATCATTGGTAGAAGCATTTTAGATGTTGTGAAAGTTGTGTGGTTATTCCGTTGTGGATTGATGGTATTTGGTCGAAATATGGTCATTTCATTTCCTGTAGATTTTGTGGATCAACATCAAACTCATTATCTAAAAGTTCAACTTGTTGGACACGTGTCATCATTCGGTGATCACTGTCTGGTAAAAATTGACATTGTGACATTTAATGGGTGTCTTTTCCTGCTCTGTTCGCAGCGCATCATAAACAGCAAAATATACGTTTCGAATCGTCGGGTTTTCTGTTGCACTGTTCACATAACTTTGGCATCCTCAGATGATTTGAGTTCATTGAGTAATGATTCAGAACCTGAGAAATCTCTGGCTTTGTAGATGCTAAGATTTTATTCTGTAACTCGGCGTGATACCGCTGTTTAACCAATAATGGTGAATCCCTGAGTGGTGGGGATAACTCTTCATCAAATTTGATTCTTTCACCGTGATGTGTAAGACCACTGGTAAAGGTTCCCATATCATTCACTAATTTCAACCTGGATGTTTGCTAAGTCTAGAAATCTAGAACCAGTTGTTTGAAATACTTAATGTACCCTTACTTTCTCCCAGATCTCATTAAACGAGTTGGAAGTTTTTATGATTACTGTGCAATAATTTACTATTTGACAAAGCATGAGTTCTAACTAATTTTTCTGTATAACTGTTCATCGACGATCTTCTGGTACAGTTTTTGGATCGATTGTCAGTTAGTCCACAATTTGGTCGAGCATTTGATTTCTTTTGCCAAGCAAATCCCTTGGCTAAAAATGGTGTGAAATCCTTTTCCAAGGAGAGAGTATAAATTAAATTCTCTTTCCAATTCATAAAATAGTTCAAGGACTCATTTTTGGCTAGCTGCCATTGCTTCAGGCTCTACTAGAAGTCATTGTCAATGATAAGTTACAACTTCTCTTTGCTATAAAGATGTTTTTCTGTCCCTATTTTCTTGAGTGTATGTGTTGCTATATCAAATAAAATGTCTCAATATTTTGCTAGCCAAGATGGTATCAACATCAGCATCAGGTTCGTAACCCTGTCACCGTGTAATATAGTTAAACATGCGTCTAACAAGGACTAGTAAGGGGGCAGAAAATACTTACAAAGACAACATTCTTCTTAGAGCCAGTATATAGGAATGTCTTAAAAATATAACATACAATTCTTACAACGTAAATGGGCTCTTGGACCAAGCAATAATGTCAGTACAGAAATGGGAACATAATATTGAGCGAGACAAATGCTCTAAATGGCATTTGTGAAGAAAACAAAACAAGAACTTTATACAGAAGCAGAATGAACATCTGGCACTAGTGGAAGTTACTTCAAAGTATTATGTTTTTATTGAACTGAAATTAGTTTGTGGATGGTATTTCACTTATGCTGAAACTATAATAAAAAAAAGGAAAACTAAGAATTTTACTGGGTAACATAAATAATATAATCATAATGTCTATCATTAGAGTGATATACTCTGTAGATTTTATATGGGTGATCTTAGTAGAAGAACACATTATTTTAGGTCAGAAATCAAAACGAGGAGTTTAATAGAATATTTTTGTTTGGAGGATACTACACTGTTAACTAACTAATTCTACTGTTCCTCTAATTGTAATAATGGATTAGCTGATGTAAGATTAACTCATGTTGGAAGGCCACACTGCAAAAAGTGTCAGGCAAATTTTTGAACATGTTTAAAAGCATAATAACATTGCCCATAGGGAAATGAATCAATAAATATTTTTCTGTCAGTACATTTGTGCTCATGAAATGTCCATTGATTTTGTAGATGATATACCACATGAGATATTCTGCACACATTTATTTGTAATTAGAAGAAGCAGTTCTTTAGTATTATGTTCATTTTACATTTATTTATGTAATCTCATATACATACACCCTTGAATCTGTTTATAATATATATATTTATAAAATTTGTTTATAGCTTGCAACTGTCACAATCATAGTGAATCATGTGTATACAATCAAACTGTTGCTGAATTAAAGATGAGTCTCAACATGAGTGGGAATTTTTCTGGTGGCGGTGTCTGTCTTGGATGTAAACAAAATACCACAGGCATCAATTGCCAATCATGTCAACAGTTTTTCTATCACCCCTTACACATCAGCTTACACAGTGAAAACACATGCCAACCATGTAACTGTCATACGCATGGTACCAGTAATAGGACTGGTTTCCAATTTCTAGACTGTGTAAAAGATAAGACCATTAATGGAATGAATCAGGGCGATTGTTTTTGCAAAGAAAATGTATTTGGAAGAATTTGTAACAGATGCAAAACAGGCTACTTTAACCTAACTGCAGTTAACATGAAAGGATGCCAACATTGCAACTGTTTTTTGCCTGGAACAGTGAAGGCTAGTAATATATGCTCACCAAACTTGGGACAGTGTAACTGCAAAAATTTTATAACTGGCCACTATTGTGATGTATGTGTTGATGGATATTACAACATAACTTCTAAGAATGTGTTAGGTTGTGATGTATGCATGTGTGATCTTGGTGGAAGTGAAAATATTGCATGTAACAAACAGAATGGCTCATGCTCTTGTCATACTATTAGTATCTATGGTTGGAAGTGTGACAGGATAAGGTTGGGTTTTTATTACCCCTCCCTTCATTTCATCAAAAACAATACATTAATAAGAAACAACCAAATAATAATTTCTTGGAAGGGAGAGTTAACTATCCCAGCAACATTTCATTCAGATAATTATTTTCAGTTTGTCTTTATGTGCACAAGCCAGGTTGATGTTATTGGTGTTGTTTCAGTGGAAAACTCAACACAGTTGTATGAAACACAAGTTACAGTTGGGTCACAATGCAGGGATTGCTTTGTGAGAACTACAACAGGATTTCGTTTATATCCTGGTGTTTGGTCAGTTCAATTAACATTTCCAAGTGTCACAACCAATGGTTTTATTTATTGTACTAGTGTAGTAGGTCTTCCTAGAGAGTTTTATTCACCAACATCTTTAGGGAATACTGCGCAAGAATTCCATACTCACTGTAATGTTATCACAAATAACATGACCACAATGCTATGCAAGAAGGGTGTATATTCTTTAACAATGGATTACCTACATGCACCTTTATCATGCAGCTGTAATAAAGATGGTTCATTAAATGAATCTTGCCAAGTATATTTAGGTCAATGTTATTGTAAACCAGGGATTACAGGTAGAACTTGTGACAGGTGTTTACCAGGTTTCTATAATTTCACTAAAAATGGTTGTTCACTATGTGATTGTTATGGAGAATATAAAATTTGTCATCCTTCCACTGGACATTGTAAATGCCCACCAAATACACAAGGAAGGACTTGCAATCAATGTGTTCCATTTTACTGGAATTTGAATGAGACATCTGGTTGTTCACCATGTAACTGTAGCACAGCAGGTGCTTTCGATGGCTACTGTGATGATAAAACTGGCCAGTGTGAATGTAAATCTGGTGTTGAAGGAAAACAGTGTACAATTTGTATTGATGGGTTTATGAAGTTTTCAAACAATGGATGCCTTCCCTGTAATTGCTCAAACATTGGAAGCTCCTCCCTTGTTTGTAACAGGTTTAATGGTCAGTGTCCTTGCAGAAATTACACCACTGGCAAGCAGTGTGATCATTGCAAGTCTGGATCATTTTCTTTGTCTCCTGAAAATAAACATGGATGTTCAGAGTGTCTTTGTATGGGTGCAACCAGTAATTGTTCCATGGCATCTGGCTCATTCATCAGGATGAAATATGCATTGATACAGTGGCACCTAGGAACCTTCAATATGGATTTGTCTTCTGTTAAACTCTTTAATGAAACAAGAGTGTCATCTAATTCAACCATCGCCATGTTGTCAGCACCTGTTATCAGCCACGATGAACCATTATACTGGAGGTCTTCCTACAACTTTTTTGCAGGAAGTGCAGTCTTATCATACAGTGGATCAATTGAATTTTATTTGGAAGTTGACTATAATGTATCATCTAACTTGCAACTATTGACACAAAAGGTTTTTTTGATGGTAAGTGGTAACTTATTGTGTTATTAACAGAGGATGTTAGAAATTTAGATGTGTCTGAATGCAGTTCCTATTCTTGTAGGCACTGATGATCTTGTATCTATTATTGTCACTGCCACACACAGATGAATGCAACATATATGGAAATATTTAAATATTAATTTAAATTAACTGGCAACTGTTGATTTAAAAGTAGTTAATTACTTTCATGGATAAAAAAATAACACTGTATTATGTTTCTGACAAATAATATTATGTATATTATCAGAGTGAACAACTTTATATCAAAGTCAATAATTATATATTTCCTTTCCTTTTATAGGGTTCTAATGGGAGAACCTTTATGCACTCATTTCATTTTGTGCCTTCCAAGCATGTAACAATGCGGTCTATCATATTGAAGGAGAACCAATGGAAAGACAGTAAAGCTAAAACTGTAACACGCCAGGAACTGTTGTTAATACTGGCAGAACCTGTGCAACTTTTAATCTCTGCTTCTCCCTTATCCGCAGCTCATTTTGGTTACTTGACCAGGATTGGTTCAGTGTCATTCATGGTTCTTCACATTAGCAATAACACATTTTCTATTCTGCAACCAAGTGGAATAGAGCTTTGTAATTGTCCACAGGGGTATCTTGGAACCTCTTGCGAAAACTGTGGTGATGGATTTTATCGTTGGTTTAACAGAAACACAAATAGTATTGGCATTTGTGAGGCATGCAAATGTAACAACCACTCAGTTAGATGCAACAAGAAATCAGGAATGTGTCTTGAGTGCCTGCATGACACAATTGGAGAGCATTGTGAGAATTGTGCTGCTGAATTCTATGGAAATGCAACAAAGGGTACTGCAAATGATTGTACACCTTGTCCATGCTATCCACCTCAAGCTTCCACATCTCTCTGTTATCAATCAGCAGAAAACAAGACTATCATATGCTCCAACTGTTCTTTTGGGTATACAGGAAAGTTATGTGAAAAGTGTTCAACAGGTTATTATAAGACTAACAATGGATGTCAACCTTGTGAATGCAACAACAACTCTCTACTTTGTGATGAGTTTTCTGGTGCTTGTCATAATTGCTCTTTCTATACTACTGGTGGTCACTGTGAGCAATGTCAGGATGGATTGTTTGGTGATGCAACAAAGCAACAGTGTGAATGTAAGTCTCCTTATATATATATATATGATTTATTTGCTTATGAGTATTTATATATTAACTTTTATCTAAGTTGGCCTACAGAAGGTCCATACCAGTACAATAGAAAAGGTGCCCATGAAAGGTGTGCAAATCGGAAACCTCAGCCCAAGACAACAAGTCCCGAAAGACTCATAAAAATGAGTGGCTGTACACACACCACACCAAAACTTAGCCCCAACAGTGTGGAAAAGCAACTCCAGACAGTGAATAGGCATATCTTGATGTGTGATAAAGGGTCAGAAACAAGCATATAAGAAGGCATACAATAATTCCACCACATCCTGACAATGAGCTCTCCATGGCAAGAATAGCATCAGGAATACACCACTCAGATGAAGGGATAATTGAAACATTATACCGGGTAAGGAAGGTGTGCCACCATTGAAGGTCCTTTCTAAACTCTGTTTTCAAGTGGAAATGTTGAAATGTAGCTCTCTCTCTTAGACGTGGACTTCTTAGCCAACCAACTGGAAATTAGGCATGAAATTTCCAGCAAATGAGCAGGAGTAGCAGAGGACATCATAGCAATTGTGTCAATGAGACATTAAGAACAATCTGTTGGGTGCTGAGATGAGATGCCTTCGAAGTGTTCCATACTAGGTCAAGGTTAGCCAGGATCTGAGCCAAATTGGTGAATCCTTCACATGAAGATCAAACCATCATGGTAATTAATCTCTGCATGGTACATTTGTGAGTGGATATGCATCACAGTAGAGGTGGTGTGCTGACAAGTCATGTCTGCATTACACTGACCCATACAGGACAGTCACCCGAGAAGTAGCCTAAGGAGGCGTAATCACCAGTGTCAATTGGGATATCACTGGAGCAAACCTGGGCTCCAAAAGACAATTTTTTTCGCTACAGTTAATCCAATGGAAGGTGGAATGGTTTTTTTATGATCGGTGGTTCAAGTCCCACTACTACCTAGACAAAAAATGTTCTTGAGAAACACAGGAGTGGCTCCAGATATTATCATATATATTATATTATATTGAATTACTTAGCTTTCGAAAACCAGTGTTCTTGATCACCATTACAAATATACTAAAGTATTAAAATCAGATTACTCAATACTAATTATATTGTACACTATACAATGAAATATGATTACTAAGCTTTTAATGACATCTATAAAATAAAGTAACTATGGTAATATGAAGTTTTTAATAATTACAATAAATGTCATAAGCTGAAACTGTCATTAAAAATAAAGGTCATTTCCTATAACCCTTTCTATTAGTGTTGTACCATTCGGAAGGTGTATTAAGGCCATGACTCATAGTAAATAATTGGGCTTGCCAATATTTCTCTCTTTGCCAGAGTTTCTGTAATTCAAAAATAAACCGAACTTTTATTAAAGTACTTGTGTGTTCTTTCTGACTTGGTATAATCATATATACTTGTGTATTTATGTATGTATGTATGTATGTATGCAGGGCCTAATACAGAAAAAAATTTTGGGTGGCGCTAGCTGGCCAAAAATCTTTTCCAAAATGAACTGGGAATTCTGAGCCCCCAAATGGGGTATGGGGTGATAGCTCCATCCACCAACGGATCTTACAGCTTCTAAGGGCTCGAAAC
>JANTOQ010544012.1:0-10941 GCA_027564595.1 Bythotiara depressa | reverse complement strand
ATCGTTTCTACGGGCCTGGTATATATAAAAAGAACACATAACTGGTTCATGTTCTTTGAGGTTTTTATTTTCTCAGTGTCTTTCTACAAACATTTGGTTAATTTTGTTATTTATATATCTCTTACTGGAAACTTTATGATGAACCAGACAGGTGTTATTTTAATACCTGTCTCAAGAACATGTAATGACGGAATACCTGTCTCAAGAACATCTAATGACGTAATACCTGTCTCAAGAATATATAATGACGTATAAGAAAGTTTTGTTACCGCATACAGACAAACAGGAACTAAACGAGACAATTTTTATTTCAATAGTCAACTAGAAGTGCGTGCACTTGTACTAGAAGTGCGTGCACTTGTACACACGCCCACCCGCTAGAAAATATGGCATTCATGAAAAGGTAAACATTGATTCGCCTACTTTGCACGACTAAAGCCGGATTTCCACTTAAAAATATTATACGCGTATCGACACGGATCGTATCAAAACTAAGCATTTGATTGGTTAACACTTTTTTTGTTTACGTATCGCACCGTAGCATAAAAAAAGTTGAATCGATCGTACCATAAAATAAACTGTTACGCAATTTCCGCGAAGCACTCAAGAAATTTACTTGATCTGCGAAACTTTACGGACAATAACGTATAAATCGGAGTATAAATAAAATATGTAAACTACGCAAACATGGATCTTTCCGTTTTTATCAGATATAATCAAATTCACAAATCATGTTTCACAAGTGCTGCGAATGTGTCGATGATATATGTACGAGAGAGGAGATTAAACATTTCCAGTTTACAAACGATTTAAGACTTTTGTACTGGAGTGACGTAGCAGCTCTGCACAATTGGACAGCGGTAGCGGTAGCGGTAGCGGTCTCGCTGTCCTTTAAATTGCTCCACTTGAGGTATTTGTGATGTTATAAAATTCATAGAACAGTGTTAAAGTTTCTTTAATACCCTTAAAATACATGTGAAATATAATAATATCTAGTTTTTCCAGGCTAAAGTATTCTTTAGTACCCTTAAAATATTTGGATTACACACACACACACACACACACACACACCCACAAGAAATAAAAAAGACAGACATTTTACAAAGAAATACGACAATTCCAACACTTTACAGGGGAACCACATGAGATCAACTAGTACACCTTTGGAAGGAATGACTGTAAACATAAACCAGAATTCTACATGCCAAATTCTTTAATTGTTTATCACAGTGAACAAGTCAGCAAGCTTAATGTAATAATATTACAGACGCTGACCATATGTTGTGATTTATTACAACAAGAACGATACAAAATATGAACTTAACGAACGCTATTTTGATGACGTGCGTAATGACGCAAAAAGAAATCGACAACGAAATGCCAAGATGACGTTAACTCGTGACGAAATTTCTTACTAACGCGACAGTTAGTAAAACAAATTGTCTTAGTTATGTTTTGTAATTAAATCAAATTCATTTTCAGACACGTTCGCAAGTAAAGTCGCCACTATAAATGATGAAACCGCTGATTCATCTATCGGGAATGTTACTGGATCCAACTCAGTGAATGTATTTCTTGGAATTGGTTTGGCTTGGTCAGTGGCTGCTATCTATCACACAGCCCAGGGCGGTAGCTTCAAAGTCGATCCCGGTTCATTAGGTTTTTCCGTGTTAATATTTTGTATAGAAGCTATCGTTTGCATCTCCATAATGATGTTCAGGCGGTTCAACCCAAACATTGGATCAGAACTAGGTGGACCTAAAAAGTGGCGGATTGCGACGTCAATAGCGTGTGTTCTTTTATGGATGACTTATATATTACTTTCCGCTCTTCAGACGTATTGTCACATCAATGTGAACATTTAACCTACCATACGTATGTATTTACCACACTAATCCTTCGGAAGCATTGATTGCACCCACGAGACATTCACGTGTCACGTACCAAGAATTTTGCACGCACTCCACGTGCCAAGAGGCATGTGATGACAAGAAATGAATGCACCATTTTCATGTGCAAAACGTTGCAAAACGGAAACATCGCTATTACCGTAGAATTGTTGTTTATAATGTACAATTCACAAATAGGACTACATTATCGCTTCTATCAAACCAACAGTTATAGTTTTCTGTTTTTCTGTAATCTTACGTGCTGTGTAACAGAAATTTACAAGTTAATACCAAAAGCGATTCTCCGCTTACCCTAAGGACAACTTTCCACTCATTGCGGCATGTTGGCACATTCACAGACGGCATATATGCCCTAGCTGTTCAATATTAAATTTACCGTATGCAACGAACTAAATTGTAAAGATTTTCAAGTTTTAAAATTTATTTCGCGCAAAACGTTTAATGGATATCACTAGGGCGTCTATTACGAGCTATTACTTTTACAATCAGAATCCTATAACGTTCTTGAAGCATGAAATTGCTTTTATATGTATGGATTTGCAGCGAGTTACTAGTTAAAATACGCACATGCACATTCCAGAGCAGGCCAAGTGATAATACATTAACCATATATGGAAATTCACTAACCTTATATGGTCATTTAATTTATAAATGCTAGTCGCTCGCTGTCAATCAAAACGATTAGTTTTGTTTCATGCTTCAAATTAGTAATTATAAGTTTCAGATTCATTATATCACCAGGTTGCTGCTTACATTCACGAGCAGAATAATGTTTAGAGCGCAATTTAGTTGTATGCTGTTTAGTATTTATAATAACTTCTAGTGCTAAACAAGCTATGATAAGATCATTCTTTCATAATGTTTCAATAATCAGGTCTTTAGTATAAAAGAACGGGTCTCAACATTTCATTGGTTAATTATCACGTCATTAGTGAATTAATTTTCTGGAAATATTTGTCTACGTGAAAAAATATTTTGGGAATCGCACGGTTTAAAAACGTGCTTTGAAATGTGTGTGGGCCAAAATAATGCAATGATTTATTTGAGGTCAAGGGTATGATTGAGTTGATTAAGTTGTGTTTGTTACCATTTTAATTTACCTGGAAACCATATGTCACTTCCGGTCACTCACCTGTGAGATTTTAATCTGGGTTCATGTGTTAGCATCCGGAAATTTTTTTACCTTTTCGTGATGTTTATGACCTGAGGTTTCATTTTTTTTCATTGTGCATTGTGAATTAAGCAACAGTTACGACCATTTTTAAGTCATGCTCTGTTTTTAAAGCAGAGAAATAGACTTGTCTCGAATTTACGTTACGACATCACGACACGGCAATTTTTCTGTTCCAGTTTTGGGAAAATTCGAAGAACTGATTTCAAATTAAAATTCCTCTTTAAAAAGTTGGGAGAAGTCACAGTCATGTACCGATTGGCTAAGTTTTTATAGCTATTTGAAAAATAAGAGTTTAGGCGAAAACGAGGTGGATATTTTTAATGTTAAATAAGTGGTTCAGAAAATATGGAAGGCGTCATAATGCCCCCTACTACAGATTTACACTTGCCAAAAACACCAAGCCTTCCAATCAACGATTATCAACATGTTAATCAGTTCTTTCATATCATTCAGAAGTATATAATAGAGTTGAAACATAATGTATTACTTGTGGAATGTAAATATCTAAAAGATTCTCTCAGCTAATAGTGGTGTAACCTTTTTATCAATAATCAGGTCTTTAGTATAAAAGAACGGGTCTCGACATTTCATTGGTTAATTATCACGTCATTAGTGAATTAATTTTCTGGAAATATTTGTCTACGTGAAAAAATAGATTTGCCATTCGGATTTACCGTTGAAATCTTCAAGCAAGTTGAATTGTTGTTTCGGCTATCGGTTAAGTCAGAGCCTGCTTAATTTCAAACTGATCACATCCCGCCTTGTTCTCATGCAAAACTGTTTGATACTGAAATACTCACATAAACATGATTTTTGATGAGGTATTTAATTTGAAATCTATTTTACATGAAAACAAACTGAACAGAATTTTTTTATAAATCCGGGAGAAGTCTTATCGGAAAATATATACCGTAAATATCCGTATGTAGTGCCCATGGTTAAATAATTATTATAATTATGACATAATTAGGACCAAAAAGAATAGAGCGCACTAAATAAATTAGGGACGAAAATAATTTTTTAATAAATAAAAACTCGGCAAAGAAAAAACTTTAAATAAAATTTTTTACTCGAAAAAAAAAAGTTTTATAATTTAAAAATTAAAAATATCTGTAAATGATGGATTATTATCATTGAAAATATATTCGTTTCCTGATCTTTTCGTTTACATGCTTCGTGAATAAAATAGGAAAACACAAGAAACCCGTGACCCACGTACTTAATAAGGATGTTTACGGTAATGCGGTGATGTAGATTTAACTCCCGCTTATGATTTCAAGTGAACGTTTCTTCTATATCAAATGTAACCAAGTGAAATGAATTGTCCAAACCGCACGTGGAAAGATTTATTTACATTTATATTCTTTATTTACAGTTAGTCATATACAATAGTTTAAAAAAAACTAATTTAATCCAACTATCTGAAATTGAATATTCAGAAACAATAATAAAATAAATAAATATAAAAATAACTTTATCAACTATGTTATCAATAGACGATTTCCATGTTTACAAAAAATTCCAGTCAAATAATGTTTTGAATTATTTTTTTTACAACTTTAAATTTTTGATTTTATATTTACATTCGTCTAGAAAAATTAGCTAGAAACTGCTTCTACAACTTTTTTTCTAGGAAGGTATACCTCAAATTGTTAATTGAAGGTTAAAGTTTGCTATTTTAATGATGTTTTGGCCAGCATCAGCCAAATGTTGCCTGGCAAATATTTTTATATATATATATATTTTTTTAGCTCTTTTTCAAATTCAGTATTACTTTTTTCTCATCTTGAGGTTTTTTTCGAAAGTTCCCATTTTGTAAGCAAATGATGTCATGGTGGAACAAACTCTATGTAATAACCTGGTTTCCATTAAAATTATTGCTCGCGCACTATCATTTACGGAATTGTGAGTTCTTTCCAGAATTCGATTTCCAGAATTCGATCGCAAAAAGTAGGAACAGGATCATTTCAGAACTCGTGCGAATCAAAACAATAGAAAACGTAGCGCGCCATCTTTATTTTAATGGGAGTCCAACTTAATAGCTGAAAGCTAGTAGGTACAAGATCTAAAAAATCTTCTTTGCTTATTTTTAATATATATATTTTTTTTTCGTAGATACCTTTGCCAGTAAAGTTGCTACTATAAGTGATGAAACAGCTGACGGTTCAATTGGTAATGTAACCGGCTCAAACTCCGTTAACGTCTTCCTCGGAATCGGTATTGCTTGGTCAGTAGCAGCTATATACCACACTGCGCACGGTAGACAATTCCACGTGGACGCGGGTTCATTAGGGTTCTCTGTTTTAGTATTTTGTGCAGAGGCATTAATATGTATAGCGGTGTTAATGTATCGAAGATTTAATAAAAACATTGGAGCAGAACTTGGTGGTCCGTCAAAACAACGGAAGATAACGACAGCTTTCTTTGTATTTTTGTGGATGACCTACATACTTTTGTCTGCCCTTGAGTCGTACTGTCATATTAAGGTTAATCTGTAGTTAGTAGAAGAAGAGGGAAGGAAGCACTGGTAGGTATTAATTAACAAAAGATTTGTGTATAAACAAACGAATATTTTTTGTATTTTATTGATAATATTTTGGAAGTTTCACATCAATAGCATTAATCAAATTTTTAGCACCTGACAACAATGATTGGCAATTAAAAGGATAACGAGTAATTTTTAATGTGTTATGTTTGAACAGTTAGTATCTTTTAATTTATATGTTAGCACACAGATTTCTTGTACATTTGTACACTTTAGCTCTAGTCATGAAATTTACCCCAGCTACTCCCCCCCCCCCACTCGAAAAAAAATTCTAACACGGTAACACAGATATACGTACCTCTTTTTATTTGTCTCAATGATGCCAAGAAATGCAATTTGTCGGAGTATTTTTACAAGTCAATCATTTTTTAGCCTGCACTCCTTTTTCATATTAGTAAAATAAAAAGTGGAATAAAGGCTAAATGTTTTACACTCAGACGATTTTGGTTGTTAAACTAGCCTCCGATAGGCACTAAGCCCTGATATAATCAGATGAAGCTATAAATATAATTAATTATTCAATAAATAAATTAATAGAATATCTCTGGTTATAATAAAGCCTCAGCGAAGGAGAGTGATCGGAACTATAAATAGACCGATCTATTTTCATTTCGGTAAAAAACGAAAATTTCAACAAAGTTGTCTGAGTAGATAAATGTAGGTTAGGAATATAACAATAGTATTTTTAATTATTTATTTCAAGTGTGTTTTAAATCAGCTCTTTCTGCAGGGCAATTTATCCCTATAATGCCTGGATACCCCCTCCTGCCTATTGAAAATTACCCAATAGTAACCCTTATAATTTTATAAAAGATCAGGGAGACTTTAGACCAACTTTATTTTCCCTTTTATTTCCAATTAGTAACACCCCTGGAAAAAGAAATGAATATAGATTTGAATAATTTCCGGCGACACCAGGCGACACCAGGCGACACCAGGCACTATAGGGTTTCCTAAAAGAGTCGACTAAACAAAATCTTCTTTAAAATTTATTTTATTATATTTTCATTTTAAAAAACGGAATGTAACAAAGAGTTTTCTCCTAACACTGAATAAGTGGATCGCTGCTCCCGCCGTCATAATTAAACCCTTAAAAAAGGAATATAAATTTCCTTTATTTAAAGCAGAACTCCTGGGAGAAAATTCGACTAATCCGGTATTTGAGTTAAAAAGTATGTCTTGCAGAAATATGCGAACATGAGTGTGTGTGTGTATTATAGTGGTTTTTTTTCTTATGAATGTTATTTTCATCTAACAAGATAGTGACAAAAGTTAATTGGAAAACGTTTACAGCTTTTATATTTATGGATAAACAATAAAAGTTATTTCTCTCTCTTAATTTTATTAAGAGAAAATTAGAGAAGAAGTTTATAATAGTGTAGTAACATTCTGCTTCTGTTTCGTAAGTTATATTTTGTAAATTATTTTGGTTTAGATCTCTTTACTCGTGGCAGTAAACGCAGATTCCTCTCGAAAATTCTAATGTAATCTTGTATCGAACCCTAAACACGCGACATTCTTTTATCCTTAGCAGAGCCTAAATAGAATCGATACTACCTTATATGGATAGAAAATATTGTTTCACAAGAATCTGTGCCTCTATCAACCTCGTCCACAGGGCTTCTTTTCCTTTTTTTACTTGAGGATAGCCTTCGCCTTCCGATATCAAAAAGAGAAAGAGACCCTGGGAACGAGGTTGCGCCTCTATAAAATCTTTCTCAATACAGTTCGTACGACTGGGTGTAAAATCTTTGTCAAATACGAGCGCATGTAAAATCAAGATATTTAGAAACTGTCGAAGCCCAAAATTTAATATGGAAGCGTTTATTTTTAGTCATTCTCCATCGTCGAATTTTGATTTTTAGAGGCGCCTTAACTAACTCTCAGTCCTTGCGTCTCTGCGGAGGCTGTTTATAAATGTATCGTGTACATTGTTTTGTAGTTATGATCTTAGAGATTTGATTTTTCTCACTTAGGTATATGTAGATATATATAAGAGCAACCTCATTCCTATGTTCTTTTGCACTAAACATTAATTTCATAGGTAAAGAGCACTGGGGTAGAGGTAGTTTAGGAGTCAATTGTATGTATTTATCTCGGCGTGATGTATCAAAGTTCAAAATGAAAAAAACGCCTAATAATATTATTTTTTCAACATTGAATACTTGAATTGATACCTTGAAGTTTTATTCTCTTATCTTCAAACAGAACTAACTAAATACAACAATAAATAACGGCGCGAGTCATCGCGTCCTTAAGCCGAAGTCACACAAAAAACGCGAGTCATCACGGTGCGGCGCCGTACGTCATAACTTTCACGGTTTTTGTTCACATTGCCTATTTAATTTCGGTATTTTTAAAAATGTCAAAGAAAAGGAAACAGTGTTTATTTACTCCTTGCTCTAATCCAAAAAAATGACCTAGCAGCATTATCTTACATTCGTTCAAAGAAACCTCGAAGGATTTGGGTAAGAGAAATTCCATCATGTATGGCTAATAACGGGTATGATGCTATCTGATCATGGGATGTATTTTAATTATTTTCGCATATTTCCTAGCGTGTTCGAGGATCTTCTTCGTATTGCTGGTCCAAGTATCGAAAAACAAGATACTGATTTTAGAAAGCATATTCCAGTCGCATTCGTACGTGGAAAGTCTAAGCCGTGACGATAAAAAAATTGCGGCAAGTTTGGATTGAATCCAAACTCGTCGCACCGCGCCGAGCTGCAGCAAATTATGCGGGAAAAGACGGCTACTATATATGGGAAGACGCACCACGCCGCTTTGGAAAACTCGTGCAGTGTGAATTTAGCTTTAAGGAATATCCACAACATATTAGTGGCTCTTCATACCCGTGGACGTTGCTAACCGGATTTAACTTACCACTAGAGATACGTGAAGCAGTGCTCTAACTTGCCTTACCAAGGCCAGTGTGTGTTCAGGCGATGGCTCCTAATGAGCTGTCAACACTGTATTTAATGTGTACCGGAGTGGAGTATCGGTTCCGGTGTTTTCCATCCGTGAATCGAACCCCGGCCGCACCGGTGCAAACCATTACACCACCATCAAAAACGTAGCTCTTTTAATGTGCGTCACAAGAAGGATAAAGACAAATTAGAAGATCGGTACACACTCCTTCGACTTTAGTTGAGTTACTATTTTTATTTTTTCCTTCAGTGATGATCAAATTAAGCATGCATTTTGAAGCATAAGTTTGTACTAAGACACTGATTCGTACTGGGAACGTTAAAATATAATGATCATTTCCAGAAATCTGCAAAAAGTTAGCCATAGCTTACGACGCGCCAAAGTCAGTTAAATAGTATTCTGCCAGTCATGGGAAAGCGTCGAAAACGTTTTGATACAAAAATATACTAAATATTATTTGTGTTTATTATTATGGCCAAGAGGAAGGTTTAAATTTAAACCACATTGTTATGATCTACAATCTTGCACTTTATTATTGGACTTTTGACATTTTGATACCTCAATGTGTCATATATCCATGGTCCAATACATGAGAACGGGAGCAAATGTTGGCTAACGGAAAACTGCGTAGGATTGCGCGTACCTATGTTTCTTCTTGAAAACCCTCGGAAATTGTTGGAATTTTTGGTGCCCTTTCCATAAATATTATTTCCAAAAATGATAAGACTCTAATGAAGTCATCGTAGTTGTTCTATAAAGAGATGTGCCTCGCTTGCCTCAGAATTGGGCCATTTGTGGAATTTGTTACGTTGTAAAACGTACAGGTCAGAGGTAAGGACAATTTCAGAGATTTTTCAGGAAAATACACTACCAACAATCCTACACAAAATATTTGAGACTTTAGCACTTTTAGGCCCCTTCCATGTTCTATTCGGTAGAGCGTATATAGAACCAGAATGGAGATAGGTGATGACAGGAAACTCGCTAGAGTCACACTTGCTCGTGTATTTTCATCAGAAACATCGGAGTGTGTTCCTAATGCATTGATGTTTCCATCTAAGACGTCTCAAAGTCCGATTTCCTCCAATTCGGAGGCAATCGACACCTTTGCAACCGCACTGTTTCATATTCTGCTTATTTTTCGTTCTTGAAATATCTATCAGTTCCTCAAAAGTGTATTTGATTGCATTTTGGCGTACTTCCGCCTTCAGTGCCCAGAAAACAAGAATTAACGTTGGCGTTCTAGTCCATCGGATAGATGATAATGAGATGGTTCCAAACCTAAAGGTCGGGAAAACTGAATCAATGTTATTTGGTACATCCCAACGATGATCGAAAACCAATAAAAACTAAATATTAAATTCGAAATAGTACCATCAATTTTAAGTTATCATACAAATATCTAGGCAACGTCATTAATAACACACTTAGCACGAATCTACAGTTTGCCAAAAATTACAGGTTGCTCTCAGGACGTCTTCAACTCCTCCGAAAATTACGGCATATGTTGGATACAAAATCCACTTTAGCTATTTACAACAGTATGCTACAACCGATATTTTCATATTGTAGCCTAGTATCAATCGATATAATTAACACGTATTTAAGTAGATAGATTCTCAAGCCTGACAAATCGCGCATCTGCTATAATAAATATTGGAACAAACTCCACTCATATTCCATCACTTTTGAATACCAATAAAGTTCGCTGCTGCTTGTTCATAAGCCAGCGTTTAGACAGATCCACATGTTCAAATTTCTATGAATATTTTAAAGTTATGGAACACACCGTCAACACACGAAATAACAGGTTAAGTATCGTCATTCCAAAACTACGAACGTAATTCGGTTGCAAATTGTTTTATTTTCAAGGAGCGAAATTATACAACGAACTTCCAACAGAAATACGGATGGAAAAATATTTTTATATGACACTGTTAGGACGTTATTTTAATATTTAACCTTCTATTTTCACCCTGCATTATTTATATATATTTCCTTATATTTCGTTCTCGTAAGGCATTTCATTGACAGTTTTTCACTTTTGTTGTGAACAGCTGCCGCCTACGTTGGCACGGTTATATGACGGTTATATGACGGCGACGCGACATAAGTAACGATTATTTTGATTTTTTTACGACTGGGTTTTTCACTTGTGCCTATTGAGCTATACACTGTTTCTTTATCAATATACCCTGACCTGACACACATGTGGTTTGTTTTATATTTTAGTCTAATCTAATCTACTTTCATAACCTCTTTTAATTATATAATGTAATACTTAAGAAAAGAAGTAAATCTTGTTTCGTTTAATTTTCAAAGCTTATACCCTCTACAAAACCTTATCGGTTTGGTGCCTGGTCACACCTCGTATACCCATTATA
>JANTOQ010543901.1:0-10941 GCA_027564595.1 Bythotiara depressa | reverse complement strand
CTTATGCTTGACTTCTAATACCTTCTTATGCTTGACTTCTAATACCTTCTTATGCTTGACTTCTAGTACCTTCTTATTCTTGACTTCTAATACCTTCTTATTCTTGACTTCTAATACCTTCTTATGCTTGACTTCTAATACCTTCTTATCCTTGACTTCTAATACCTTCTTATGCTTGACTTCTAGTGCCTTCTTATGCTTGACTTCTAATACCTTCTTATGCTTGACTTCTAATACCTTCTTATGCTTGACTTCTAGTACCTTCTTATTCTTGACTTCTAATACCTTCTTATTCTTGACTTCTAATACCTTCTTATGCTTGACTTCTAATACCTTCTTATTCTTGACTTCTAATACCTTCTTATTCTTGACTTCTATTACCTTCTTATGCTTGACTTCTAATACCTTCTTATTCTTGACTTCTAATACCTTCTTATGCTTGACTTCTAGTACCTTCTTATGCTTGACTTCTGGTGCAAATATGAAGGGAATTGCAATATTCTTGAAGAAGTTATGACCATTGACGTATTTTTCAGCTTGTATATGGAGTATAGGAGAAGTTGTATTTTTCCTCCAATTAGCAATATTCGAACAAGCATAACTTCGGAACAAATTATGGTAGCATCATGATTGACCCCTCTGTGGAAAGCTACAATGTTGTTCGTTATGAAAAAGAACATTTGACTTCCCCATCAATGTTCAATGTTGCTGACGTCAGCACTTTTTCAGAAATGTTTTAGTGAAAAATGGGAAAATACATCACGTGACGTCACGTGACGTCATCATGATGGATTTTTACCAATCTGCGACAAAATGTTTTACTACTTTATATCTTACTTATATTCAAAGTTCAAGTCATTTTAGTACGTCTAGCAAATGTTATGGCCATTTACATTTATAGAAATATACTATCGGGATAAATAAAAGCAACCGTCACCTGTCCCCCACAAAACCCCCATAAATTTTTTACTAAGCATGTGTATGACCCCAAACTGGCAGGAAATGTGTAAAACTAAATTTCGTTCGCATATAATCCAGCCAATTTCTTGTTTTCTACAATTTTATGGTTGGGGGGTAATTTTACCACCCCCCAACCAAAATAGGGTTAAGGGGCTACCATTTTGAATGTTTTTTCTGTTTCTGCAAACTGATAGCAGATTTGAATTCCTCATCGAAAATAAAGATACAAAGACACAAAGTATTAAAAGCATATCTGCTTGAAAGTAATTTTATGGTGTTTTCAAATCTGGAAAAATAAGAAGACATTTGGTCAGAAAACATTTCCCTGAGACTGCTTACTCTCGACCATCTATTAACACACCTAGCAGTCTTAAATAATAAGTTTACTCACATAAGTTTACTTCCTGCTTACTATGCTCATCTTCATTAACACGTGGGAAAAAAGTCACCAAATGGAAACAAATTTTTGAAATACTATTAACATATGTCACATAGACCGTAATTCACCCCAACCAAGTTAAAGAGAATCAATATTGGTGATTGCATTTCAATACCGGGAAATTTTATACTCGTGCGTCTAACATTTTTATATCCAGGCATTTGCGATCTTCTTATCTCGATGTATACGAAACAGTGTCAGAAAACAATTTGATTGGTTATTATTGAATCCCACAGTAGATAACCGAGCCACCGTGGCGTTGTCTATTTATTTAATTTTTACTCCACGAATTTAAAAATCGAAGTATAGTGGAACCTCCCTAAAGTGGACTTCCTCAACATAAGATCAACAAAAGATTGCAGAAGAAAATTACCGATTTTTTCTTGTAATTTCTGTTTATTGTCTTGTTAATGAATACATGACATTTGAAGTATTTGATCAACAAGTAGTTGTTGTTTTTTATTTCGTTTTAATATATCCTATACAGACAAAATACTTACCATCCCCTATCTACTCTTCGATTTTATGAAACATTTTTGCCCAACTTCTCCAAAGCGGACACCTCTCTAAAGTGGCCAAAAATCTTGGTCCCGCAAGTGTCCCCTTTGCAGACGTTCCATTGTATTAAGAAAGAAGATATGTTCGAAGCACGTTGCGAAATATACAAGCTGTTTGTAAAATCCGAGCGTTACTTATTTATACATTATTTATAAATTATCGTTTAAAAATGTAAAAATTTTTTTTGTGTAAGTATAAAGCCAGTTGAAATTTCGGTCTTCCTACTGTCACGATTACAATGCGAGAATATGAACCATGACCTTTGCCTTTTTTCTTATCCTTGCGAAGAAATGTCAAGAGAGCAGTCATAATTGCAATACACGAAAAAAACAAGAGCTCCGTTTTGGATGTCAGTTAAAAATAAGTACAAATTCTTATGTTATAGATAGAACTTCACTTGTTTATGATAACGATATAATCCCTTTAAAAGTATAAACAAAAGTAGGATGTATCTGAAAGAAAAAGAGACTCATTGTGAACAAAAATAGCAGATGAAAGAGGAATGGTCTACAAAACAGTTGTAAAGAGTTCTCTTTTGAGAGTTATTGTTAGAGAAATAAAGTAAAATGTATCATATCTAACTGGAATATATATTTAGATGTACTCGCAACTAAAAATATTTCCTAGTTAGGCGTAGAAGTAAGTATCTATGTAATAAATATATGTTTTTGCTGTTTCAGAAATACCCCAGTGGGTCATTGTGTTGAAATAAGGGAACATAGCCTGTCATATTTACTTACCCTATAGTGCCCGTTTTATAAGCGGAAAGTTATGCAAGATGCGTATAAATCAAAATGACCTAGGTTCTGAAAATTAATCAATACAAAACACAATTAAAATCAGAAATAAGCGTGTGTTTTATACTTTAATAGTGTAGGTTTTTCGTTGAAAGATTGATTTTATATATAAAACTAAGACGGCAGGGTACATTATTTTAAACTCGGAAGGGGAACGAATATGAATATTGAAAGGTAAGAAGAAACATTAGTTTTGTTAACACTTATTAGTTGGAAAACATGTATTGAGATTTTCCAAGGTTTTCATTGTCAGTTCTAACATAACTCAGGTTTTAATGTTGAAGTGTGAATAAAATAAATTGTTTTCGTCTGCAAACAATGTCAGATCTAAGAAATTTGAAACATTGCTGAAATCATTGACATATAAAAGACATAAAAGGGCTCCGAGAATTGATCCCTGTGGTACACCACAGGTAATTTCGATGATCTTAGTTTGTGTTTTTTCATATGCTATAAATTATTTTCTTTGATGTAAGTAGATTTTTAACTTAAGGTATTGTTCTGTATAACATAGATGTCTAAGGTTTAAAAAATATATATATAACTGTGATCTACTGTATCAAAAGCTTTGGATAGATCAATAGCCTCCTAATGTAATTTTATTTTAATTCTAATGAGTGGCGGCTTATTTGGTCAATTAATTTCAATATAGCATGTTGTGTAGGATTGGATATTTGGAATTCAAACTGTTTATTATAAAGGATTTTGTTTTGGTATAGAAAAATAATATAATCCATTTGTATACTATTTTTTCTTGTATTTTCGAAAAACAGGGAAGAACTGAGATTGGTCTATAGCTAGTGTGTAGAGTGTTTCCACCTGTTTTCTCTTGCAAACTTGAGGGAATCAGGAAATATTCTTTTTGAAACAGATAGATGAAAAAAGTGTTTTAGTGGTGCTAATAAATCTTTAAAACAATATTTTATAACATCATAGCTGATCACATCATAACCAGGACATTTGTTGATATTTTAAATTAAAAACGCTTCAGCAAATTCATCACCAATTAATTCGTAATCCGGCATAGTTTCGTTTATATTGTAGAAATACTTCTCAAAATTTGAAGTATTAGAAGATATTGACGCAACCAACATTGTGCCAACAGTTACGAAAAAATTGTTGAAATGTTTTCTATGAGGAGTTTTCATGGAAGATGATTAGATATATATTTTGTTTTTCCAATGACGTCAAATCGATTCAAATAGGTTTTATATTATGTTTTATAATTTACCTAATTTTTGATGTTTCGGTTTAAAAAATATTTAGTACAATATATGTTTTCTTTTAGATGACTATCTTTATTCATCCAAGGGCTCAGCAGTGATTTAATTTTGCTTTTAATTTTATACTCAGGAAATGCCGCATTATAACAATTTGTGAAGCTTATTACAATTGAATGTTTTTCTTGTCAATCTAGTCCTTACATGGTGTCCCAATTAGTATTGGCTATGAAAAACTTATAAAAATGTTCCAGCATGTACAGGTATTGATAACCTTTAACAATATGTTGCCGTAGAATCCACGTTTTGTTCACTTCCAAAAGAATACTGACTTCTTCCTCTGTATGATATTAAACACACGCCCTTACAGACTTGTGCGAGATTACATCTCTCCCTGGAAGTACATCAGTTGCTGAATTTTTGCGATATGTCGATGCGCATACACGACCCATTCATAAACGCATTCTCTCCTTTTATCATTGGAATATCCTGTCTATGTTAGTGAGTTACAATGGGAATCGATCATATCTTATTTAGCACGCTTATAAGTAAAAGTTTTGTGTATACGGGAACATTTCGTAGCAGTTTTATCCATTTCTGTTTGAAATATCATATCGGTGAAAGGGATTAAGAAAGAAATCGCCATGTATGATTTTCTATACTCACGACTGACATCCATGCTTATGCGCGAACATTATACATAGCAGTTTTATCTTTTCAATTTCCATTTCGATCACCATCTCAGCGTTAGTTCATGAAAAAGGGAACCGACCATGCACTACTTATGAAACAAACTAAGTGAAGTTTGTACGCATGCGCGAGAATGAATAATAGTTTTTGTTTTATCTCTTGTCGGCGTTAGTGAATGACAGAGGAAATCCTCATATGATCAGAAAAATTCTGAATTAATTTTAATATGCGAGAACAGTTTATGGCATGTTTTTCATTGCAGATGGTGAACGGAGTGAATATAATCTCCCCTATTTAGCATGTTTACGTATCTGTATGCATTAGTGACTAGATTATGTTGGCAATCTTAGTAGGTGAGATTGGAAGACAGTTCCTTACTCTAAAGAAAGTTTGCAGTTTAGATAAATTATATATGGTTTATGGAAGCTTATTTTCTTGCATCCTAACTGTGAAAGTATCTATTACAGCCCTGCTATGTTGCATCATATTGTAAGAACAGATCACGTTACGGCATCATTTTTACCTATTGTGCTTGTAAATGGTACCAACCTGATGCTAATATTCTAAATTCTCTCTCGATTTCGATTTTTAAAAATTCACTTTTAAAATCCATATGCTATGTCTGTTTACGATGATCCATATGGACTTAAATTGCTAACTAGGCTCCATCTTGGTCTCAATCATCTCCGTGGGCATAACTTTCACCACAATTTCAATTATACTATCAAGCCTTTGTATGTACGTATACGTATCTGTTTGTCTATTTCTTTGTGTAAGGAAGTTGACCCTGGAGATATCACGTACGCGTCTTTCGGGAACAACTCCCTATGTTGTAGTCCTATCGATTGTATGTGTTTCCATGTGTTTGTTTTTTATATAGTATTTTGTTTATACTTTTCATTTGTTAAAGTGTGTAAAATATTATTTTGAATAGAAATAAAACGAATATTATCCACCAGCTTCCTTATTCTGAGGTGTTTGGTATTTAGAAACGTAAAGGTATAGTCAGTTAGTTAGTTAGTGGATTAATCTGAGCTGTTTGGTATTTAGAAACGTAAAGGTATAGTCAGTTAGTTAGTTAGTGGATTAATCTGAGGTCTTTGGTATTTAGAAACGTAAAGGTATAGTCAGTTAGTTAGTTAGTGGATTTATAGGTAAGAATGTTTCTTGCGTTCTTGACATATAATTTTCTTTCAAAAAGACAATTACGAAAACAAAGAGGAGCGACTTTGATTTTGAAACTCTACACTGTTGAGTTACAAATAACCCTGTGGAAGTAATATTATGGGCGAAAACTACTAAGTGGAATTAATTAATTAGACAGAACGGTGCTACGTTTTCTAGTGTATATATAATATCAAATGGCGTAACTGACTCAGTGTGATACTTTCTCCAATGTTTCAATAATACATGTGTTCTAGTAAATGAACGCAACGTACAAATGTACGTATATATTTAGCCCTGCCAATCTCATTGAATCTTCAGTTAAAAGTTGTTCAGGAATACAAACAGTGTATAGTTTCATATTCCACTAGTAATATAATTTTCTTGCGCATCAATCATTGAATTATTAATACGACTAGTTTTGTGAAACAGTACGCAGGGAAGATGAGGCAAAAGGATAATTATCGATATTTTGTGCCTTGCAATTCTCTGCATGCGTATACTCAAGTTTCAAGTTTCACCTTATACGAAGTAAGCTATTGATATTGATTGCAGAAGCAAGTTAGGCCTGGTTCGTTTACTGAGATTTTCCTTTGTCTCAAATTTTAAGTGTTATTTTCCTTTGTTTTCAAGGCACTACTCTCCAACCAAATGAATCAAAACAAGCTGTCAATACTGAATAGTTCAGGACAGTTTTATCTGTCAGTAAGACATATTCAGAAATGCACAGGGACTATTTTTGAAACTCCGCGCACATACAAATGACATAATAGTAAACTTGGTGAATATTGCACAGCTTCGTCGAATAATAGAGGTCTATTTATTTAGTCGTTCTCTGAAAACGATGCCATATTGCAACTAAAAATAGGAAAATGCTGCAATACAAAGCGCGTCGACTAAACTTTATAAGTACGTTGAGTACTTTTTGCATTTGTCATTCACTAACACTATCACTACCACTAATCTATTCGCAAGAGAACGAAGCGCCACTTGTTTGTTTACGAATAAATAATTTAACCGAAACTAATGAAAAAAAATGGAGAAAACATGGACGTATAACATTACGAAAACGTTTTTTGCCTGCATATATTTGTTCGAAAATGGTGGTATGGATAATTTTGATAACAATAAAAATATAAACTTGAAATTGATATCGTAATCACCACCTGCTCATATCTTTGGAGCGTTAAAAAATGTCTTGCACTCTAATAAGCGAACTTTATAAAATGAACTTAAAATGCCTGACGAAAAACTACAGAAAGAAGCATGGGAACGGGTGTGTGTTGATGGTGTTATTGCATTTAATTTTTATTTGATCATTATTTATAGTTGGAATTCATATAAAAACATAGTAACAAAACCTATTAAATACAACTGCATAAAAACGATAAAAGTAACATAACATGCTCTGGAAAATGGTTCCAGGCCATAATAGCTCTGAAATCATATGTATTGTCACAAAATATATTTTGCATGATTTCAGGCGACAAATCATGCAAGATTTATACACCTCAATCAGCATGAGCCGTAAATTATTTGTGTGAATACACAATGCGAAACGTCAAGTAACTCATAATGTGAGGCAGAAAATTTATTCATCTTTGCCGAAAGCGCTCTGCAAAAGGACGTGAGCTTGCTTCCCGAAGAACATTCAAATCAGTGGACATTAATAATGATAAAACATATGAATTGAACAATAAATCGGCCTTACAATGATTAACCTTCTTATAAAGTTCTTTAATGTGAGGATGGAAGGTCAGTTTACTATCAATGTACACACCCAATAATTTTACAATCTCAGTACTTCTGACTACATTGTTATCAATGATGATATCAATATTTGCGTTGTCACTTCCAAGAAAGATGACCTGAAACTTAGTCGGATTTGCTACCATGGAATTTATTGAACCAATCTGTTGCTCGTAGTAAATCAGTATTAAGACGTTCTATTACGGTTTGTAGTGTGTTATCACAGGCATAGATAGTGTATGCTCAGCAAAGTTGCAGATACTAGTACTACAGATGGAAAATAGTGAATCGTTTATAAATATATTAAACAAAATAGGTCCTAAATAGATCCTTGCCGAACTCCAAGAAGAACTTCTAGCCATTCACTTATGGGTGATCCAATGCGTCCCCTATGTTTTCTATTACCAAGGTAGCTGGAGCATATTGCGTGTTGTAACCTTTTCTAAATCCACAGAGAAATTTAGACAGTTGCATATTTAAAAAGTATGTCATTAGCCTTTCAAAGACTTTAGATACAGACGGCGACAGACTGATGGGTCAATAGATTGCTTTATCAATAGTACCGTCTGGAAAACGTCACCCATTTTTAATTCATCAGGAAGTGATGAATGGTTAAATACATAACTAAAACATGCTGTAAAAATTGGAATACATTCCTGGATGGCTAGTTTTAAAAACTTGACCGGTGTAGGACCACTTACTTTCTTTGAATCATTTAAGGAGGTGATCACATTGGCAACATCAGTTTCATTAACAGGAGCGTATTCAAACTTGATACTGGTACAGAATCGCTCTTTTATAGATATAATACTAGCATGTGTAGAAAATCTTTCTATCGCAGTGATTACCAGGTCTATGACTGCTCAGAGTTGCTTTGTTAAATAGCAATATCAAGAGTGTCAGTAATCCTATTGAAATATATATTAAATGTATTTGCATCACTAATTCAATCTCTTATAATCTCTCCGTATTCAACTAAATGAAGTCTTTCATTCATAGCATCAGTTTTGTTTATAAAAAGTTGCTTGTAAGCTGATGCTATCAAAGTAAGAGTTTCTGGCACTTCATATTGACCACTAAGTTTCGTTGACGCTTTTAATTTGCCAAGTCATCCGGCTTCTTGGTTTTGTTGGCTGACCTCTTAAGTATAGATCTCTTCATGATAGCTTTCCTGAGTTCCTTAGGATAAACGTGTCTGTTCAAGATGTTAGTGAATATGTTCTCAAAATCACTATAAGAGTTTATATTATTATAGGTAATACAACTTTGTAATTTAAATAAGAACATGTTTTCGTCAAATTTCTATTGCGTATATTGTATAAGGAGTGCTGGTAACTTTACATATTTTATCTTCAGCGTAGTCATTTTTGGATAAAATGTTTGGTATAAAAACACACGAATTGTTTTTTGATGTTTAGTTTAGTAGTTCATATCAATTTAATAAAAAACATCGTAAGTAGCTAACAACAAATGTGCTCAAAGTTTTCTCTCAACAAGGTAAAGTGTAAACACGTCGACATTCAATTCGCAAAAAAATATTTAAGAAAGTCGCGGTTGCTTCTATCGTTAATAACAGAGCTATTGTTTATAATCTGACGAAGTGCTTAGCCAAGTACGATACAAGAATATAATGTTATAATGAGGCGTGCGTTATAAATATATACTTCAAATGTATAATAATGGGGATAATTATGGTTCAATTATTATTACAAAATGTATTACTGAGTTAGTGGTTCTTCATTCATTTACAATATGCATGTATGTATAACTAGCAAACGTTTGATGACTGTTCTTACTGTCCATCTTTTACATTCGATTAGCAGCATATTAAATTAATTGAAGCTAATTTTTTTTAAATGAATTTAACGGAAAAGTTGTCTTCATTCGCAAATATGTTACTAAACATTATATCGGTGCCTATCTCAAACTGCTCTATTGCAGCTATAAGTATTACTGGAAAACGTTTTGAAACTTACTAACAAACATTATTTCATGCATTATTTTATAGATCCAAGCAATTATGACGGAAATGGAAGACAACGTTCAAGTTCACTGAATGCTAAAATGGAAAATATAATCCTAAGTAAACACAAAGCTGTTGAACTTGTTCATAACATGAAACCACGTGGAAGCGTTCCAAACATTGCAAGTATTTCAAGAAAGTTTTTATTTAGAAACAGAAATGTTTCGCCTAATTCATCTCAGGTAGCCTCGCCAACTTCATCTCCGGAAATGTCACCTCGAGTTTCCAGCCGATCCATAATTAATCCTTTAAAATATATTCGAAGAAATAACGACGCGGACTACGAAACCATTAAAAGAAAAGAATTTGACTTTTGTGGGCAAAGTGCAAAATGTACCAGTTATAAACAAACAGACAGAGATGTGCATTTTCGATTCCAGGACGTTCGCAAACACAAAGAGGATAATTTAATTTAGCAGTTAATATGAATAGTGACATGGACGCGTTAATATGAATAGTGACATGGACGCGTTATTGACTATGTTTTGGGAAATACAAATTGAACTGAAATTGATGACAGAAATATTTATTCCCGACGCCTTTGTGCAACTATTGTCTCTTACCATTTACCTCAAGACGACTTTTTTAAACAATATTATTGAAACATTCCGCTCTTGTCTTGCAGCTTTTGAATGTTGCCATGATGTCAACGTGCAAATATCTTGATATATATTAGTTTTGTTTATTCCATATATTGCGTTCTGTGCGTGACTGTCAAGAGCACTCACAGTTCAAATTGAATCATATTATTTTCTTCACACCTAGAAAAGGAAGCTGTTCTGTATATATACGATATATTCGAAAAGGTCTACAGACGCCTTAACGAAGCTTTCTACGGCGCCTACAACTCGTTCAGATAATCATAACAATATATGGTCATTTGAAATACATATATGGTCATATGAAATACAGATTGTATAGTGATAATTTACATTGAATTTCACGAGAATGTGTTTTCTTCAGATTATTTCTATAATTATTAGCTTTACTCTCCTCCACAGACGCACTAATACTATTTCAAATAGCCAGATGAAGCGAACCCCTGTCAACAAATATTTTCCATAGTTCGAAACCTCAAACGGCTATTGAAGTTAGATTCAGGTTGGGATTAAGGCTCTGCTTACATGAGACAAGGTCATTGCAGTATTATTAAAAGGGTATTTAAAATTGTCCAAAAAGTAACAGGTCATGTATACAAGCCACTTTAGAAGAAGGTAAACAAACTGATTTACAGAAATATTTTATTTCATGGTGCTCCCAGTACCGATAAGGGTGTCACAGGAACTGGTATTTAGTGACATAATTTTGTTATTGTGGGAACAGTTTTTTTGTTTGTTGTTT
>JANTOQ010543790.1:0-10942 GCA_027564595.1 Bythotiara depressa | reverse complement strand
CCACGATGGAATACACGATCGTGGATTTCATTTCCACGATTTCAAGAAGGCAGGTTTTCCTATAGACAGTCACAAATACTGTACCATCACAAATAAGCAATTTAAACACTTTATTGTGATATGATTGCAACCACTGGGTATGAGTACAGATTTTTGAAAGTGTGAGTGTAGGTAAAGTATTTTGATCCTCACAGTGTATCCTTAACATTTTCATACAAGGATTCCCAGTTCCAACACTACCAGGTGATAATTAATGTTCAAGACTATGACCTCTCTGTTAAACCTTAACTCCATAGTGGAGATGTCTGGTTGAGCACATTGCTTGACTCATAGAGCCGAGGAGCTTCTGTAGCACAAATCAGTGCTTTGAATGGAATCCAAGACTTCGTATTAGGTTTCTCCTGGTAAGAATTGACAGGTTATATGCTTTGAATTCGTGGAGGCTAGCCATATAAATACACCCACTATCACCATCGTTAGATGAAGGGTTGGCTTTTCTTTTACGTTACTTATTGATTATATTTTGATTCTATACAGTCAGTATTTTGATTCTCTTATTGCCTTGTAACTTCAATTTCTCTGAGTTTTCTTTTTTTTTTAGGGATGCAGGCATTTTATAATCTGAAAGTTCTGGATTTAACTGCTAACTGTGTAATAGATTTTCAAGAATTAGCACCATTAGCATACTTAGAGAAACTTGAAGCAGTAAGTAACTTAATAATTTATTATATCAGTTTTATCTTAATGTTGCTGTACAACCAGATGCTTATAAATACTCACTTCACTGTAATGCATAGTGTCCCTGAAAAGAAATCAAATCATTTGTCATTTCTTTGTTATTTTGCTTTTTACAGGAGGTTAATTATTGTAAATATATATATAATGTAGAACAAATTTGGTAAAAGCTGATATGACTTCCTGGTTCCCCATAAAATTATAATGGTTTCCAATGGGGTGTAACCAGAAAGTTTATGGTTAAAGAGTTGAAGTATGGAACACTAAAATGTTTGAATGAATGCAGAATGACTAACATGGTCATTTAATGTTAATGTGTTATCATGTGAAAGAATAAATCCCAATATATGCTCAGGCGTATTTTAGTATTTTAGTTAAAACACGTTTCGAGCAACATCTAACCGAAAAAGGGTTATCAAATTGAAAATATCTTGATGTTGATAGTGATTGTATTAAAGCAAGTCTTAAAAAGTCAGTTGAAAGTTTTTATGGGTGCGTAAACTTAAAAGTTATTTTCTGAAATAATATTAATATAAAATCCTTCTTTGGTTGTAAAGACAAACTCCACTGGAGCCAAAACTCATGTGTCATAAAATACCGGTGTAAGTGTTGAGACTGTGATGACACTTACATAGCGAAAATTAAAAGGAAGCTTCATGACCAGAAAAAGGAACCCATTTCATCACTTACAAAAGATTATAGACACTCCAGCATAGTGGAACGACCACATGCATCAATATATATAGCCACAATGTAAGATGGGACCCTTTCAAAATTCTTCATACCACCCATAACGATTATATTTTAACCATTAAAGAAGCACTAATAATTATTGAAAGGAAGCCATTAATGAATGAAAATTTGGACCTTCAGCTGGCTCTCTACTAACATGTGACTAATTTCACACTTATCTCTTTAAATCATCAATGTCACAATTAATTATTATTATCTCACTTTGATAAGGTCATATTTTATTTAGTTTTTACAAAACTTATCTTATTGTATTATATTCTTTTTTACTTTACTAATTTTTCACTAATTTATTTTATGAAAGGACACCATGAAGTGTCCATATCCTGTATAAATATATTTAAAAAAATGGTATTGCCTTTTCTTGTGCATGATATATCTTCCATTATGAGTGACTTTGTGTTATACTGAGATGTACCTGTTATAATGTTGCTAGTATTACATTTTAGTCTATTCTTCATTACAGTTATCACTTTGTGACAATCCAATCTCTTATATTCCAAACTATCGGGTTTTTACGATAAGAAAGCTGTCCCCTGTAAACAGACTAGGAAATGTAAGTATTCTTTTTATTGACATTTTGAACAATTCTGTAACTTATTTTTCTTTTTAATATTATAGCAAATATTTTCTTTGGGAATTATCTGCATTATTAATTTTCACTCAACCCTATGATCCATTGTATTCCGATTTTCATCAGCCTATGATTATGAGTTGTGATTTTTGTGTTATAATATTTTGGATTACAGACATTTTAACACCTTTAAAATAACATCAAGAAAAGCAACTTTTATTATTTTGTGTCCACAGCAAATTTTACGTAAGAAAGATCTTCAAAATATTTGGTAACTTCACATCATATTATATATATAATAATAATACTTGTTTTTAACATATCAGGCTCTACAAACAATGCAATAACAAATTAAAGCTAATATGTAAGCCTGAGAATCTTGAACTCTACATAGAACCACCCACATTTGAGATCTCTCTGGGTGGTTCATAAAACGCAATCAATTATATATTAATAATGTTTTTCTATACAAATAGTAGTGAGAAAGTACATTTTGACACATTTTGTTTACAAACTAAAGGTTATAACAATAAAAATAACAGTTTTCTAGTCTGCTAATACATTTTTACCAGCAACTATCATCAAAATTGTTGCCAAAAACTGTCTTAATGGCTATTCATTAAACTTTGTTTGCATGGCACCTGTGACCTATCCAGACTTTGGACTTTGTCACACAGTATTAGTCTGGTATCCAAACTGTACATATATGTACTTGTTTTCTCCCAATTATAACATTTATTTCATATTAGTGTGCAGAAATGATTATTTGTTTGTTGAAACATACACAATTGCATTACATGATAATAACCTATACCTGTATATATTACTGTAATAACAATGGGTGTAGCTATGATTAAAACAATATAGCTATCAGCCATTAAATTTTCTTGCAGTTGGAATCAGTGGTGTAACTGTAAGTTAAGAAGGTGCATCACAAAAATCCAGTTAGTCACATAAAACTCATATTTTACGGTATGCTAAAATATGACTTTTATTTCCTCTGTTAAGCACAAGCACTTATTTATTTATTTAATTTTTGGAATTTATTTATTAGAGGGTGGTGCTAATAAGAGTGTGGTGCTTAATTTGGAGTAAGAGGGAAAAAATGGACAATAAGTTATCTATATTAACAATCTATTGGTAAAAATGTCTATTATATTAAAATTGGTTTCCATCAATATTAGATGAAATTTCAAATTTCTATAAGTCCATCTTCATTGTCGGATCCATATGGAAAGGTTGACAGGTGTCTTTCCAACAAACACCGGTCTGGGGACGACATTTTCTATCAGGTACCACTGCTAAGAGTATGGTGCTTAAAAGAGGGCAGCACTTATGATGTAGCCACATGAATGTGCAGTGCTTATTAGTGGGCGGTGTTTATTTGAGGCTATGCGCTTAATAGAGGAAATATGGTAGTTCTTTCTCATCAATAAAAAAGTAATTGATTTTTTCACATATGGAACTTTGTATTTTGTTTAGATTACCTTGGATGGAAAGGTTTTACATTCTTCACATCTTCATGTGAGTATTCGAAAATAATATATTTTAGGACAGAATTTGAGATAATGCAACAGGAATAGTATTTTATTTTATTCTTTATGATGAAAACAGATTGCCAGAAGCTTAAATCAGGTGTTTTATTTGAAACTTATGTAAATTTTAATTTTAATATATAATTTTTGGAAACATAAATTAAAGTATATTTATTAATTTCAACAAAAAAATGATAAACTTCTCCTAATTCTTTTCATCATGAAATTGTATTTTCAAAATAATATATTTTTAATTATTTTAATTAGTTTTGTGTAAACTACATAAATTAGTTGTCTGTAAACTATATAGTAAAACATGATTCCGTGGAACCGTGGTGTAGTGGTTAGTGCTTTTGCCTTGTGTTTAAGTGATCAGGGTTCGATTCCCTGATACGATTGATTTAATTTTTGTTGCGAAGTTCACGGATGAGACATTGAACAATGTCTCCACGTGGAGGGACCTACTGTTCTCGCGGGCCATGCTTATTAAATGTTATAATTGTGCGCATCACTAGTCTGGCAATATGCAATATTTGCCCTCGTCAGCTAGTGGTGTGACCATGTGTAGTGTGCATGTTTGTAAGTTGTCATTGGGACACCTAGTCTAAATAGAAAACCCCCAGAAAAAACAAACATGATTTAGGTAATAATGCATACACATACAAAATAACTGCCCAATCTAATACCATTGTTCACATCGTAAAAGTTGTTTTCATGATTATAACCCCAATTTAATTTTTAACTATTTAGCATCTTGGACAAGATGTCAAACCAGTCTCATTAACTTCATATATCCCAGAAAGACCAATTGGTCGACCTCGTGGGAGTCTTCTAGGACTGGCAAGTTCTTTAACAAAGCTCACTTTACCGCACTATGAGAGTACCCCAGCTAACAATGGCAGGCCCAGTGTAAGTATGTTTTGATTTCTACCAACCAGATGTTTTTGAAAAAAGTTGTGAAGTGCACAATATAGTGTCATCAGATATGTAAGCAAAATGTGTTTTGAGGGACATCTGTGTATATCCTAGCACCTATTTGGGTGCGATAATCAGATGTAGTGCCCTTTTTGAAGATGTTAAAAAGTTTAAATGTACTCTTAATTAAGGGGTGGGGTGTGAATAGAAAATGTGCCACTTTTAAGATTTTAGGTGTCAAAGGTGCCCTTTTTCAGGAAAATCATACCCATGCTCTTTCATGCTAGAATATTCCCTGTTGGTATACACATTCAAAATTACAAACTCTATTTTGAAATTTTCTAAAAGTTTTCTGGTTGCTTTCTTTTGTTGTGGAAGCAGCAAAAGAGTGTAAATTGTGTATTGTGAATTCTGTTCAATTAATTTGGTACCTAATAATATCATTTATATTTTTAGCAGATGACAAATATAACTTCCAGATAGTCAAATATTATGTACTTTAAATAATATCAGATCATGAAAGTTGTTATATGCTTTAACTTGCTCACAGTCTTCTATCTACTGTGATGCATTTCTAAGTCAGAAATTCTCTTTTTACTAGGGGAAAGTACGAAAAGTTCGCCAAGCAAAAATATTGGATTCTCCTACGTCAGGCATATTGCCAAAGGCATTAAATCTTACGAATGATAGTAGAACTTCCACACCTCGCTTCTCTACATGCTCATCTTTTTCATATGGTGAGTTATATTACTTGTACTTACTGTTTAGCAGCCATCATCAAAACACGTAAAGTATTTCGGCATCTGAGGAACAATCCAAATGCAATAAAAACCATTTCCTTTGATCTGACCATGGTCTCCTCTGCTCAGCCATATTGCAGCAATGAGTAGTAATTGATTATAATATTGGCTGTCACACATTCCTTAAGGAAGTTTCTACTTTCTAAGAAAAGTGTTGATTGCATTGCTGGTTGAAGTGCTTTGTTGAATTATATATAATGAAGAAGTGGCTAGATTATTGTGAATCTTCTTTTTATAAGGGCTAATCTAGAAAATTATTGTAGCTAGCAGTAGCCATCTTACAGTAGGACCTAAGAATGCCAAAACTAGCTAGCTTTTATTTCCAAACAGTTCACCATGTTCAACAAAACAATATTTTTCTTTTCCCAACTTCATTAGTCTTGGTGAATTACCACTTTGATTGTACATCCTTATAATTATTGTTATTTGTGCAGTATCTTTCTAACAATCAGAGATGTTATCATAGTTAGGTATTAAAAAACGTATGTATATTAAAAATTAAGTTTGTTTAAAAACAGTATACTGTGAAAATCACTGTAGATTCTTCCATGCTTTATCAGATAATATGTAAAACAATTAATTTGTTTTAACTGGATTGGGGCATATTGAACATGCAGAAGTGGAATCATAAACTGTTGTTTAATAAAATATTTCTTTTGGTCTCTGGTTGTTAAGAAAATTTCTGCAACAAGTTGCAATAATTATGAGGAAGTACAACCAAAGTGATCATACAACAAGTTGTGAAGTTGTGAAAATAAAAACATTGTTTTGTTAAACATGGTGCACTGTTTGGAATTAAAAGCTAGCTAGTTTAGGTGTACCTAGGTCCTGCTGTATGGTAGCTTCTGCCAGCCAGCCAACTAAATAATCCAATGAAAGAAAGTGAAACAAATCCATTATCAACCTGTGCGTATAGAATAATGTGTAATGTACTGTATTTGATTAGCTTCTAGTTTGCTGTTATAACTTTATATAACAAAATGTCCATGCTAGGAACTGTACCAATTTTGTGTGTATCATTTTTTAAATACCAAGGTTTGTGCTAGGAACTGTGCTTTATTATTAAGCCATTTTATATGTCATTGAATTTCTCCAGTTAAGAAAAGCCCATTGTGTAAAAAAAAAACAATTTTGTTTACTGTATATATTGATGTTTAGGACATGTATACCAGTTTGCCTGTTGTATTTTTTAAACCATAGCAACATTATGAATGTATTTTGAGCATCGCATTTTCTATTGTTAAGCTTACCTGTATTCCAATGTTTAAAAAAGGTGGACTAAAACCTGAGTAAGTCCACCTCCCCATAATGTGTTTACTTTCCTGCTACTTGTGCTGAGAAAATGAGATGTTTAAATCTAACTTCTATTTGTTGTAGGTATTATATTTTAGTCTAAGCTATCTTCTTTGGTGTTTAATATATCTAATGTGCACTTAGATTGATTAGCATGATCTAGTATTTGTAATATGCAGTGTTGAGCGTTTGAGCATTATATGTTTATAGCACTGTTACAACTCCACAAAGTTACTAACTGTTGGTGTTTGCAATCTAAATACTCGTTATTTTTATAGATTGACAGCTTGTTAAAATACACACTTGCATGAATGCATAGAAATTGCAAAAAAAAGTGAGATGGACAAAATTAACCATATATATATGTAGTCATTTAATTTTCAAAGGCTATACACCCACTGTTAAAACAAATGCATAGTGTTGATTCATATTTCAAGATTTATTATATTATGCTAATTTTATTAGAAAGTATTTTTATTCATCTGTTTCATATTATTTTCTAGGAAGTGAACATTCCGATAGATCAAATGTTGGAAGTTTAAACAACTTTTATTCAAGCCGTCGAAGTTCCAATGATAATACAGTGGTTTGGGTTAAAACAAGTGGTGCGTCGATGAAACAGCACAATGAATGTGTGTTTGTTGTTTTTTGTGTTCGTTCTTTTTTCAAAAAATGTAAATGTTTAGTGTGGGTTTTAAATTAGTAGGCTCAGTATAATCTCTGTTTTTTCTTATTCACAAGGTTTTAGATTTAGAGGCAATAGAAAATAAAATACACCTTTAATAAGGTTCTAGCCAAACCACTTGGGTATTTTTATTTGTAGATGCATGTAAGATAAATAAATCTAGTGGTCTGAAAAAAAACATGCACTGTATAAAGTTCATTATTGTTTTTGGTGTTTATCAACAACATGGGAAATACCTTAACCCTTTAGTGCATAAGCATACCTCCTGGTTATATTAAATGTACCATTGGAAACCTTTATAATTTTATGAGGAACCAGGGGGTCTCCTCAGCTTTTACCAAATTTATTTTACATTATAATTCCAATAATATATTAACCACTTGGAAAGAGCAAAATAATAACGACATTAATGACACATTATTTGATTTCTTTCCCGGGATACTGTTAATGTACATAATATGTATTTAAAGTGTTGAAGTTTGATTTTTGTGTTGACATATGTACTCTTAAGAATTTTACATACTGTAGCAGCCATAACAGTTTATTATTGTTTTCATAACTATTCCTCTCTCTTTTTAGTTTAGTGAATGTTGTTATAGAAATGCACTATTGAAATATATAATATATGATATGATACAACAAGCTGAATAAAAATATAAAATTTATGATTTAATAAAACATTTGTAATGATTGTAATTAGAGTGTTTAGGAAGTCATAGGTAATTGATTGAGAAATAAAAAATAAACATTTAATTGAATGTGGTGTTATTAGTGGTAATTGATGCTTTATTGGCTTGTCTTTTAGTGTCACAAAGTGTACCTAAATTAGACTATGATTCATGGCATGAAGATGAGGAAAGATCAGGTATATTTGTGTGTAGTTTTCTTTCTTAGTTCTTGTCAGTTGCAAGTCAGCATTATGGTCGAATTGAAGTAATTTTAACAGTATTGAAAAATGAGGACAGTTCTCTTATTTGATAACTGTTTAAGTTATCTTTTATCATCATTTATGAAAACAACAATAACTTGAATAATAGTGCATTAAATAACAGTTCAATTCAACCTTTATTTTTCAGTTGCTGTCAAAATAATGTCTTTCTAACTTGAGGAAAGTTGCCACACTTATAATAATTGTGGAATTTCAACCCTGGGGGAAAACATGTATATGTGTAATCTTTCTATGACAATGTTTATTATGCTCTAGACTTAGTGTATAATCAATCACAAACAGTATTATACATAAATTATACATAAAACTTGTTATCCAAGTCCAGTGACGAGATTTAAGCAAAATAAAAACAACAAGATTCACAAACAAATGACTAGCTTTCCTGTGGTCTTCCTTCATGTAAATAATATTACATGTTGTGTTCAATTTTATATCTGTTAGAGACAATGCAAACTTTTGATTATAATTAAATCTGATTAAAACAAAACTTTCAGTATAGCCTTTAGAATATCATTGCAACCGATATAATGTAGAAATAACTACAAATGTAACTATCATGTGAATTCTGAAGTTATAACAAAATCTATGAAAATGTAATGTTCTCTATGAAATTATAACAAAAGCTATGAAAATGTGATGTTCTCTATGAAATTATAACAAAACCTATGTATGAAAATGTAATGTTCTCTATGAAATTATAACAAAACCTATGAAAATGTAATGTTCTCTATGAAATTATAACAAAATCTATTAAAATATATTGTTCTCTATGAAATTATAATAGAAAAGTACAATGAGAATGCTCCAAGTAGCTGCTTCAGAGGTCAAGTATTGTCATTGATATATTCAACAATAATAATTTATAGGTGTGAATTTTGTTTCCCATATGAATAGAAGTGCATCTCTACTTCCTTTAATTAAACTATTTTGGTTATTATGTACAGTAATTTGTTTGTTCTCCTTGACCTTTGTATTACTAACTCCAGTTTGCAAAAATCAAAATTAAATTAGTTCCATAACGAGGATTGTATCCTGTATTACCATAATGGATTCTCATGTTTTAACAACAACAAAATTATGCTGTATTTTCATAGTACTTTATGGTACCACACTATTACACATCTCTAAAGGGAAATTTCCTGCTGTATTAAAACCATTAACAGAAGAATAACCTGCTTGAAGCTTCATTCTACAAGATATTCCAAGTTTCTAACCTGTTGTAATGTTTAAAACAATTAATTAATTAATTCAAAATAATTGCCTGTGTGGCAAAGCTTTGGTCTTTGGTCTGCTGTGGACGTTCTCTGTATAAATTCCTAAACTCCTGCAGAACCTAGCAGTCTTTTGTGTTGAATCGATTAAGCTTTTAGGTGTAATATTTATTATCACTTTTGTTGCAAATATGTCTCAATAGACCCATTAGTATATTAAAGTTTAATTACACTCTTCTCTGTAGGCTTTTTTATGCATTTAGGTTGCATGAATTTAGACTTAGGCAATATGCAATCATATCTTGTTTTTCTTGATTTCTCTCTTGATTTCTCCCCAATTCCCTCATAAATATGGAATTACTAGTAATTGTCCAATAATTCTGTTACAGGAACCAATGACCCATCGTTAACAGGGAGTATTTCTGATGATACAAATTCACAAAATGATTCAGGCGACAAAGAGCAAGTAGAGTTTGATCAAAGAGCATTAATGTCTTTGTCCTGTGTTGAACTACAAATTAACAATGAAGAGGAAAACTGTGTAACAAGCATCCAGTCAGAAGATTATGTTGATCATGACCACAGTGACTCAAGTAGTGATGATATTATTGGAGTTGAGATCCCTGCAGATAATGATGGTAAATGACAATCGTAATTTGTTGTTGTTTTGTTCTTGTCGTTATTGTTGTTTCATTGTTTATGAAAATCTGGAAAGTTGACAAAGTAGTTATTATTATAAATGAAAAAAACACCTAAGTGTGTAAATAAGTTGTTTTATTATTCCAAGCTTTTTGTGATATATGTATCTCGTTTTCAAGTGTATTTACCCTTTTCAGTTGAAAATAAGCTGTGACTAAAATATCTTTTAATAATAATAAAAGTTTTTATTTACACAATTATGTTTTTACATTTATAATTAGTGATTGGAAAAATATTTTAAAGTAATTATTATGGTCAAATATTTGTTAATTTTTGATGCTTTCCATTAAGTTAGTTGTTCTTTGTGCCTACAGTACTATACAGTTTTTGTTTCTTAACAAAATATTGAAATGGTTTGTATGTGTATAGGGGATGCTGTTTCTTTTTCTCTGCTATAATCACATGAAACGTTGGCTGTGCAGAATAACAATGTTAATTTTAAGGGTTGAGTACCAGCATTTTAATAATGACTTTAATGTTGTCAAGGTTTAGAATTCTCTCATTAAACCCTTTAATGCATTGTGTCCTCAAGAAGGAACCAAATCAAATAATTGGTTATTTATTTGCGCTTTTACTTTTTCCAGGGAGTTAATTATTGGAAATTATGTAAAGTAAATTTGGTAAAAGCTGATAACACCCCCTGGATCCTCATAAAATTATAAAGGTTTCCAATGGGAAGTTTAATATAACAGGATGTATGCTTATGCATTAAAGGGTTAATGCATTAAAGGGTTAATGTCAACATATTGGAATTTTAGTTGTATTATTTTGTTTCCCTTGTTGTATTATATGTCAG
>JANTOQ010543679.1:0-10942 GCA_027564595.1 Bythotiara depressa | reverse complement strand
CGATTACCAGTAATATCCATGGCGGACGGTTGATAAAGGCGTATGCCGAAATGTAAGTTAGAGGGGTAGTAAATGTAAGAAATGGATCGGAGCGGGGTTTGAACCTCAAACTGGTAAGCTACAGATCCGGTGATGATGCTCCCGTCAGACTCGTGGGTAACCAATCCCACAAGACTTCATCATCGGATCGATAGCTCAGTCGGTAGATCGGATGCCAAGTGTGCAGAAGGTCGGGGTTCAAATCCCATTCGATCCAACTATTTCTTACATTTGCGACTCCTCACCCATGTGATTATGTTATATGTATATAATATATATGACTGTTTACTCTTTCAAACGAGGCGAAATAACGTAGTAACTAATGGCAACAGTAGATATTTGCGCACTTCTGGAAGTGTCTATTGGACAAGGTAAAAAGGAATTATCCATGGCATGGTTCAATGTACCTGTACATATTTATATTTCACGTAAATTACTAAAATATATCCAAGTTCACAAGCACCATATCATAAAAGAACGAACGAACAATCGAATGCTCTCATCGTCTAAAAAACAACTAAATACATATCTCATTCTCAGTGCGCTCACAACAACAACAAACAACAACAACAACAACAACTACAACAACCACGTCTAAGGAAAACAACAACACAGAAACAAGTATATTATATTTATAGCATACAGATAGTATGCATATGTTTCACCAATGTTTTGAAAAATAAGTCAAAATATGCAACTACAATCGCGGTCATAAATATTTGGCACATGCCTGATTAACCAACGTGAGTTTACCACAAGTGATGTTTAGTGAATACAGTGTTAAACTTTTTCAGTTTACCAACGACTTAATACTTAGGTACTTTGGTAATAAAGTAACTGTGGCTGTACAAAATAGGTGGAACAGGAGGACTTCCTAGCTTCCTAATTGCTCCATTTGTGACGTCATAAAACAATGAGAACATTGAAATAAGTTCCATTTCCGACGTCATTTTAAAGAAAACATTTGTATTTGTGTTCCTACCAAGTTCCCACTTAACAGCTACAACCATTCTTGATTTTTTGCACATTTGTGGAAAAGAGTCAAAATATAATCGGGTTCTAAAGACCATAAGTTGAAATACCTTTGGCCTTGATTGTAGTTCACACAAAACGCGAGTGAAAATATAAGTCTGCGAATATACTATTAAAAATATTTTACGCCAATAAAAAGTTTTATTTTCGCCAGTATTAGTAGTAGTGTAACAAATCTCTCTTTCTAATTATAGAATATACGCACAGAAGTGTTTCACTGTAATAAATTTGTGGATTATCCAGAATGGGGGAGGTTCTACCAAATATATGTTACATTATATTTCCTATAATTAACCCCATGGTAAAAACAAAATTGCAAAGAAATGACCAAGGTTTAAATACCTTTCCGGGGACACTATGCGTGTTAACACATGAAAAGGGGTATCCACGTCACTACGCATGTTAGCTACATAGTAACAAAAAAAAGAAAACATTTCTGGCTGAAAATTATAAAGACATACACTGAAACCACGTATAGCCGAAGGTGTCATTTGCAGTTCATTAATTCATTTATTTGTTACAAAATATAAAAATCAATGACGTACTGATTATGTAGATTTAACTGATGTGATGTGAGAAACACACAAAAGAAACACACACAAAAACAAACAATAATAACACTCATTAAACAAGAAAAATATTAAAATTCATAGTAATTGATATATAGAGACTATGAGAAACCTCATGGTGGGTGGAAGAATGTCAACACTCTAGACTGTTGGAATCAGAATTATTTTGTGTTTTGTGTAGCTAATATTTATCTTACCGTATTTTGAAAAATGGTTCTAACAGTCACAAAGTTTCAAGCATAGAAAATTTTCTAATATACCTATCGCGCTTAAGAGGCTACCATTTTGAATGCTTAAGAGGTTACCATTTTGAATATTCTTTCTGTTTCTGCCACATTAAAACTGACAGCAATTTTGAATTCCTCATCGAAAAATAAGCCAGCGTGCAATGTATCAAAAGCATATCTGCATTGGAAGTTACTTTACGGCGTTTTCAAATCTGGGAAAATAAGAAGACTTTGACCATAATAAGTATTGGAGGGCTAAGGATTACCCCTGTGTGGTCAAAGGCTTCTTATTTTACCAGATTCGGTCGGTTTTAATGTGGCAGAAACAGAAAAAGTATTCAAAATGGTAGCCTATTAAGCGCGATCGGTGAAACATCATCATTTACCGATTTAAAGGAAGCAACAAGTTGTACTAACGTCAGGTTACAATATGGAATATTTATTTGTGAAAATTTCTCAATCCGCGGAATACAACTTGTGGCATCTCATCTGGAATGGCATCTCTCATTTGTTTTTATAGAAATGGGAATGTGCCTATAACAACTTTGGGACCACCCATAAAGTACGTATGCAGTGGATGGGAGTTTAACCAAAAGCGTGCAGGGGTAGGGGGTGCTAAATGATATGCGTATACGTAGGTCTTTAAAAAAAAAACCCGCGTTTTTGTACATTCCACCTATTAGTTTCAACTTCAAAATGTCACACGTTAAAACATGTCTTATACTAGTTCCGGTGTATAAAATGTAAGTTAACATCTGACTGATGGGGCCAGTTAAAAAAGCGTACATGTGCGTACACCGAAATAGTGCGTACGTACTTTATGGATGGTCCCTTAAAATACTCTTCAAAAGTTGTAGTTCCAGAATTCAGCATCCTATTTCCGATCTGGGATCGTCCGTCTAAGACAAAGTATCTCTTTTCTAGTAAAGTTAGCTATTATGGAAAACAAAAGGTTTTAAATGTCTTGGCAAATTGAGAAAGAGAGAAGTAGAGATCTAACTATCTAACGTTCTGTACTAGTAAATATATCTTCACTGGCAAAATGTGCCGTTCTAAGAGAAATTGTCCTGCTTTCTGGTATGTAAATAGGTGTTCTAAGGAATCTTAAATTAATTTCTGGATTCGATCCATGAATACTACTTCCTGGCAGCTAAGAACCCCAATTTTCTGAGAACAGCTACCTTGGCTACTTGTGGATATACTAGCTCATGTACGTGTAATGTGGGAATCTACCTTAATAACACATCTTTCTCCAGTCTCGGGAGGAAAACACTAGCTCTCCTTTCTTGAGCATGCGCAGATCGATTACAAAGAGTCAACATTAGTAAACTATTACAGTTTGAGATTTAAATGAAAATGTTACAGATGTTAACCCTTTAGTGCATAAGCATACCTCCTAGTTATATTAAACTTCCCATTGGAAGCCTTTATAATTTTATGAAGAACCAGGGGGTCTTATCCCCTTTTTGGGGATATTATGCATTAAAGGGTTAATGCACAGCGCATTTTACCAGAAGGGAGAAATCCATTAGTTTGTTAGAACCCAGTGGCATATCATGGTCACACGACGTTGAAACAACGTTATATCGACGTCTGTAACATTTATCCGACGTTGTTTGACCATGTGCCCACTGGGAAGAGAATTTACCAGCACTGACACACCTCTAGTTAGAACACATATTTCTTAGAACACCTCCGCTTGCTGCTTTTGTTTGTACCTCGCTGTCGGCCTATACATGCTTCGGTACTACAAAGGAAGTATTTACAAGCTTCTGTAATAATTGTTTCCTGTTTTCAGGTGACGTCTACATTTACAATGACAGGTAATTCATCAGCTCATTAAGCGAAACTTTCCGCATCGTCAGAATTTTCTTAACACCTGATTGGTTGTTTCAAAAGTCGAGCGGAAAAAACACGGAACACTTTCAAGCCGCGCAAACAAAAAACAAATAAAATCAAGCTCGCGGGGAAAATTCCGCTGAATGGAAATCAGGATTTGAATATACAATGCAGCAGAGAAAAACATAGTGCTAGTTATTTGTGACACAATCACAGGATCTCTAGGCTACTCTTTCATTACCTTTCCGTGTAATGAAGATGTGCAGGGATTTTCTCTCTAGCTTTCAGCTTTGCGAGATTAGAAAACACACGTATCACAACACTGCACTAAAGGAGCACATCCACAAATTGCAGTACACACACACAAAGAAACACATAAATAAAGAATTTGCGAAGAGGTCGTCATCCGCACTGTTTTGTGAAAGAACTCGGAATATATCACTTTTGAATAGAAAATAAACATTAAAGATAGACGTATTTATTTTTTGGACCTTCTCAACACTGCACTCAGTTAGTAGGCAGAAACATGTAACACCCAAGATGCCATCAAAAAACACGTAACGCACTAAATGCCATAAAAAAACAGAGCGGATTCAAGACACAAGGAATCTTAACCGTACAGCGCCTGGTGTCCCCCGTAAAATATTTAAATCTATATTCATTTCTTTGCTCATTGGCTTTTTCCAGGGGTATCACTAAATGGAAATAAAAGAGAAATTAAAGTCATAAAGCAAAAGTCATTAAGCAAAAGTCAAAGAACAAAAGTCATAATGCAAAAGTCCATAAAGTTGGCAAAAGACGATAAGTCCCCCTGATCTTTCATAATATTAAAAAGGTTACTATTAGGAAATTTACAATAGGCAGGAGGTGTATCCAGGTACTATAGGATTAATAAAAGAATAGCCTCTTAATATCGTACAGCGCATGCTCCTTCCAATCTCGTCCCATTCTCACTCCACCACAGTTTTAATTTTTAATTTGAACTTTCATTATGAAAACTGTTTAATACAAAACAATCTCACTCTTGACTAATACCACATTGTAGCAATTCAAATTGATCTCAGGTATAAAAATGTAGAAGACAGTAAAAGCGCTGGAATTTTACAAAACTTCTATTAAGACGGGTTTCCACTTAAGACGATTTTGGTCGCGCGAATCGCTCTGGTAGGTGAAGCTCTTTGAACTTTCATTGATGATCCGCGCGAGCAACTCATTTTTAGCATGGAAAAACAAAGGGTACTATTGGTTGCACGCTCAAAATCGTCTATGTGTAAACTCGGCGTTAAGGAATGTATCAGCAGTAAATATATAGTTAGTATCTGTGGAGGAGCGCGCTGATTGGGTGTGATTGATATACCACATATATTAAAAAACTTATAAACAACAACATCAACAACGACAACATAATTAATACAACAGCTAACCAAGGCAGACAAAAACAAAAAATTAAAATATACTTTCTTTGAATCAACATAAAAGTAAAAATAATTAAAGCAAAGAAAATATTTAGGTACGTAAACTCTTCTTGTAACACCAGCTGCATACTATACGGACCAAGCCTGAAACATTTCTTTTTCAGGTGTTGCTTGTCAACAGTGGAGAATCCAAGAGAATCAATTATCCCGAGTGGATTGTTTTGGGGAACTGAAGACTGAACCAGGTGAATTTGCCTTTGTATTGTCTACCTATCTATTGTTTCGTAATGCACACGTATGAGTTATTTATTATATTATAGTGGTTGATTGAATTAATTAATGAAATGATGTAATTAGATGCAATGGTCCCTGAAGTTATAACTCTTCAATGCAGTGGCTCAAAAATCAATCAATTAAGTAATATGCGTCAGGCCTCTATATGTGGTAGAAATCACAAAATTTAACCATATCAATAATTTATAAGTATTGTTGCAACCAAAGTAGGCGAGGCAAGAATGGATCGAATTTACAGAATGGCAATAAAAACTTTTAACCCTTTAATGCATCACCATACCTCCTGGTGATATTAAACTTCCCATTGGAAACCTTTATAATTTTATGAGGAACCAGGGGGTTTTATCAGCTTTTACCAAATTAATTCTACATTATATTTCCAGTAATTAACCTCCTGGGAAAAAGCAAATTAGCAAGGGAATGACCAATAATTTGATTCCTGTCTGTGGACACTATGCATTAAATGATTAATCAGTTGGCGTAGATCGATTCCCTTACTACATTCTCTATTGCAGATGCATCTGTTTAATCTGCTTATAATGCGATAATAGATATACAATATCTGGTAGCTGGTGTAGCTGCAGCTTAATTTAATTACAGATCCCCATCGTCATCAATACTATTTATTGTTTTGGTGCCAACTTTATTTGGTGCAACCTGAAACGAAAGAAAAACAGCTTACATTATACAGTAGCTTATACACAAACAATTAGTCAGTAAGAATCTTAGTACTAGGTGACTAATAAGTTAATAAACCTTTCCTACTACGTTCAAAAGAAACAATAGTCAGCAAAAATATTTTCAAAAACTAATTAATACCAACAGCATAAAAATTATTAAAAACAACATAAATTTAAAAAATCACGAACAGTGATAGATTCGACAAATTTTACAAGAACAAGTTTCAGCCCGCCACTCTTTAATGTTTTCTTTGAAATCAACGACTGTCTCTGATCTTTGTAGGATGAAGGTAGGCAATTCCATAAATGGCTAGCTCTAAGGAGCAAGGAATTCAAACCATATCGAGTAGTTCAAGTTACTGGTAAATATTGACGTTTCGTAAGTTGTATTGAATGGTTTTTTTCTGTAAATAGATTCCATATAAAGGCAGGATTTTTGTGGCGAATAAACTTTACCCTTTATTGACCACGATGTTTTTAAAACATTGTGTTAGGAGCGCTGTCCCCTGGACCACCGATTTTGTTGCCATATGGCAACTGTGGACCAGAGGGTTATACTAAGTGCTGCTTAATCCGAAAGTCGTCTTTTTTCAGACCAAATCCTCACAAAGTAGTGTATTACGGCAATAAATGGTGAAAAAGGCAACTTTGGATATTTTCAAAACTTGTTTAACCCTTTATTGACTACGATGTTTTTTAAAAACTGTTTGTTTTTAAAAAAAAAACACTAAGATCAACGTCAAATATCTACTTTGTTAAAGACTTTTGGAAATTGATTTCACCATCATTGGAAAGCCACATCATGCCTCTTTCAATTAAGCTACCGAAAAAATCTGCCCCCTGGACCCTCGATTTTGTTGCCATATGGCAACTGTGGATCATAAAGGGTTAAGGATACTGTATACGCTCGTTCTCCAAATCTTTAGAAATATTTTTTTTTATACCATTCGAAAGTTCTAGTGATATATAACATTTATTTGAAATAAGAAATACAAATTTTAAATTGGAAAGGGGGAAAACGGGGGATAACTTATTTTTCCGTCATGTTCCGACCTAATTGTATTGTTTTATTTAACAAAAGGCATTATAAACTATATTAAAGATTAATAAATAGCGCTTGCTTGCCGATCAAATTTATTTTAATTTATATACTATATACTTTTGCGTTATCATATTTATTAATTTTTTCTTCCAACTGGTTTAAGAATTGTATTATTTCGCATAACAAAATATTAAAATGTTAAAATGAGTATACTGGTCTTTTGTTAAATCGCCTATAAATATCTTTTGTTTTTAGTTAATCTCGAAACAAGAAATGTCAGCAAAACACTGTCTTTCAAGAGCTCCAAGTCTCCAAGTCTCCAAGATTTTATCGCAACCTAATGAAATTGCTCTCATTCCACACAGCAAAGTTTAGGCTACAGAAGAGTGTCTCATTTATTTTTATTATTATTGTATTTCGATTTTTAACGACAGATAAAGGATTTTCGAGCAAAATTTTTTTAATGAAGTATTATTTTAAAAAACGAAGACATGCTTTTGTAAAAGAAAGAAAGACGCTTCGACCCGTGTTTTTTATGAAAAATGTTCACGTGGAGGGGACTTGGAGCTCGTTTTACACGAGTGACAAAAAACACACACTACACGTAGAGAACGCCTGACGACTTTGTTAAGGAGGCTATTGCTAACCTTGCCACAGAACATCCAAATTAACGCACAATAGTGAAAAGCAGACATTATGAAAGCATCTGCTAAGAACTTATCTTGCTCTAGGCTGATATATTTCCTTATTCGCATATGGGCTTTCGTTCTTTTATTTGCTAAAGAGCAAATGTGTGTAACAAAATTCAAATTTCTATCTATTTACCTATCAGTTTCACTTCATTAGTACTTGTGTTTTGATGGATATATTATTTACTTCTAAACACATTCCTTCGATATCTGTACCTAGAAACATGAATTGAAACTTTGCTGGATTCGCAACTATGTGTATGACACGATCAGTGTCAATCTTCAGTTTATATATGACCCTCCATCAAATTTTCGCAGGCATATAAAGTTGCGTCATCAGCAAAGTTACATACATCTCTTTCTAGTATATCGTAAATAAGGTCATTGATGAATATGTTAAATAATATTGGATCTAGTATCGAGCCTTGCGGCACTCCTAAAATTACTTCTAGTAGATCACTAAAACTAGATCCTATTATTTACTCGTTGATAACGTTTAGATAAATAACTATAGAATAGTCGCAAAGTATCCATACAAAAGTCATATTCTGTTAGCTTGGCAATAAGGAGATCATGATGAAGCCAATCATATGCCTTTAAAAGGTCCATAAGCTTAGTACAAACAATTTCGGATTTACCTAGACATGTCTGCCAGTTTTGCAAATGGTGGAATAACGCGAGCAGGGTGGAATACCCTTTTCTGAAACCACATAGTTTTGGTGAGAGAAAACTTTCAGAAAAACAAGATATTTGATCAATTTTTCATAAACCTTAGCTACGTTTGAATTTATTATTTATAAGTTTCTGCAATAATTGTTTCCTGTTTTTATGCGACGTTTCTATTTATTACAATGACCGATAATTCAGCTCATTAAGAGGAACTTTTCGTGCTACCAGATTTTTCTTAAATTCATTTTTCTGATTGGTTTTTTCAAAAGTCAAACGGAAAAATGGAACACTTCCAACCTTTTTGAAAGTCGTGTTCAAAAGAACAATGAAAATCAAGAATATGAGGAAAATCATGGTTAAAAAAACAGACTTTGACTAAAGTTTATTTCTTCACATTTTGTAAATGTTTGACTTGATCGCATTTGTTTTAAAAATGTTTGATTCAATCACTTTTGTTTTGATTTCGTAATTACTCTAGTACAACAGCTAATTATGGAGAAAAACTAGAAATTAACCTTCTCATAATAGAAACAAATATTATTATGAAAACTTCCCTGGCGAAAATTTGTCGAATTTCATAATTTTAGCGGGGTTTTATTTTCACGAACACAGGCTTACTGAAAATTTTCGTGGGATTTTAATTTTTGTTGAATTGTGAAATTCGCGAAATTTACGACTTGCGAATATTTCGAATTAAAGGTATTTATGTCTTACCCTAGTATTTGCGTTTTTACCAGATCCCCTCATATCTGGAAGAATCGGATTTCCAGTGGCATCCTGAAAGGAAAGTGTCAGGTTGTTTATATTAAATACAGTAAAATAGTAGTAGTAAATGCTTCCAGTTACACGAACTATTTTTTTTTTACTTAACAGCAAGTCTGTGAAAGTAAAATCAAGTAAATCATGTAATCAACATGTAGATGTAAATGAACAAAAGAGCTGGTGGCAAATTTAAATTTGTTCACTAGTGTCCTAATTATGAATAATGGATTAATAAGATTATCGGACTCTAAGCCTCAGAGCAATTACTTAGAGCGAGTTCTCATGTTAATACATTGACTACCACAGTTGGAACAGTTCAAGGAGTTCACACATTATACCATAACTTGCGGACAAATAAATACAAATAAGATAAATAACGTTGAATGCACAGAAACAGTAATTATTTTAAATATATTATTATTATTATTATTATTATTATTATGATGATTATTACTACTACTACTATATTACCACGAGGTAGCATAGTGGATCCGTTCACTCACAACTTGGTTAACCAAGTTAAGCACTGTCCTCCATGGATAGTGCCTGAATGGGGGACCACGGGGCTTAGTGCAGTGCGCAAGCCAGTGAAAGGTGGTAAAGTTGGGGTCGGGCTTTCACAAAGGGCCTTAAAATACATTGAGATAATCGTATGGTAACTACCATCCAGTTTCACATGCAGTCTTACAACAGCCAAGCTTGGTACCGTCTAATATTTGGCAGATCCATGACTGTACAAACCAGTGTAGCCAGAAAGAATGAGAGACTGTTCTGTTAGAATCGTATTATGAGATGCTACATGTTCAAATACAACTATATATGTTAACATCTAATGCCTGATCATCTCCAGAAATGATTCAAATTATTACTAATTTTAATGCAGTGTCCCCTGGAATTAATTAAATCATTACTAACTTCTTTGTTATTTTGAATTTTCCAGGGGGTTAACTATTGGAAATAAGGCAAAATTAAATAAGTAAAAGTCAGTAAGATCATCTGGTTCTTCATAAAATGATAAAGCTTTCCAATGAGATTACAAATGAGATTATAATACTCGAGTCAGTCAGTGGAATGTCAAAGTAGTAAAGAATTAATAAATCCGTACCTTTTTGCACCAACCTATTTCAGTCCGCACCCGTTTTACACATTCACCCATAAATTTGAACTAAGAAAAATGAAAATAAATTAATTAATACTTTATTTTATAATGTGACACTTTAAATATATCAGAAAAAACTTTACTATAATTACCTGATTTTATTTCCCCTTTTGCACTCAAACAATAATTTTGTTTCCTCTGAATAAGTATAACAAGGTTTTGATGATATATACAGGGAGCTCTTAAAACCTGTATTACATTTAAAAATAAAAAATAAATAAAAATCACTGCTTTTCTAGTATTTATGGGATTGTGATTGGCTATTTCAAAACGTTGATAGTATAAACGAGGAACCAATTCTATTTTCCATGCTCATGTAAACAGTCACTGGTGAGGGGTGTGTTTCACTTGCCTAAGTATTGAACTTTATGGGGTCTTGGAACACAAACATCAATAAAATTAGTATACTTTCCATGGTTTTTCATATACACAGTGACATGTGTGATTGATTTTATCAAGTTATCTCTATATCAACATCCCCCGCTCTTGTTCTTTGGACACTTTTCTAATAGAATAGTGTCTCATA
>JANTOQ010543568.1:0-10943 GCA_027564595.1 Bythotiara depressa | reverse complement strand
TTTCTTTTGATAGCTACTGTTTTTTTATTATTATTATTATTATTATTATTATTATTATTAGAAGCTAAGACTATCATGCGAAAGTTATGGAACATTTTGGTTGCAATTGACATTCCACTTTTGAATATAGGAAAATCTCGCGGAAATACCTTAAGGACATTAGGTTTTACAATTTCGGGTCAAATTGCAAATATAAATGCTGATTTGTAAGCCTTCCCAAAATTTGTCAATCTGTCCATTACCAGCTGTATTGATTGATTAGTAGTTATTTTATGCATCACAAGAACGAGATTTTCTCACTTGTTTTCACCCTGTATGTACAACTCTAAAAGCGTCTTAATTCTTTATCGTTGTGCAAAAATTAGCATGAATAAGGTACCGTATCGGAAAGATTTCCACCACATACAACACACAAAATTTTTTGCGACTTGTCATTTCTTCACTTTCCTGGACGAGATTGACTTTCATCACACACACCTATTTCGTTGCCTTTTTATTCCCTTTTCATTAATTAACCCTGGGTACGAGGTTGAAAACGCATAATTAGGTAGTTGTTCTGCTTTGATTTATTTACACTATAATACGAATGACAAAGGGCAGTATTTCATAGATGAGTTAATATAAGTAAGGAGTACAAGATCCGTACATTTTGAGTTTCAACATATATGACAAAATTAATTTAAATTCATCCACCTAGTTGGTCATACTACTCACTTTCGTAACAATTGTGGAATTCGAATTTCTAAATTTCACATCATTCTCTATAAGGTTTCTCTCCGGGATATTCGTCACGAGTGCTTGTGTTCGCCAGCTTCGACGCCTCCCGGCTTTCTTGTTTATAAATATATTTGGCGCCAAATTATGTTGATTTTATTACAAAAAGAGTAGAATTTGGTAGGTATTAATTTGATAAATGTTCAAAGCATTTAATTTTTTTAACAAGGGTCTGGCAGGTGTTTTTCTTCATTAAAGATGATTCTGCTTTCGTTTTGTTGTTTGTTTAATAACTTTTTTAGTTTAGATTGATGTGTGCTTGACCATGAGATGTTTGCATAGTTTATGTAACTATGAACAAAAGAGTAGTAAACATTTTTTGAAGCATTTCTGATTTAAATGAAACCTAGCTTTCAAGAGCATTTGCCTATGTTTTTTGATACCTTACGTTTAATGTGGTATTTCCAAGTTAAATTTTCATCTAGTAGTACTCCTAGAAATTTCAATGTCGATTCCCTTTTAATTTTAATATCATTAATAGTCAGGTCAGGACGTTTTAGTGGAATATTATCAGTTTTAGAAAGTTTCTGGAAAAAAAGTGTATCTTGTCTACATTTAAAGATAATTTATTTGCCTTGAACCATTTATTTATATGGCACAGTTCTCTATTGATTGTTACAAATAATACGTTTATGTAGTTGTGTAAGTAAAAGAGATTGGTGTCATCAGCAAATAAAATTGAATTTATGGTACTAGAGGATTTGTGTAAATCGTTAATATATATTAGAAACAAGTATTAATCCTTGATGATCACCACAAGTAATAATTTCATAGCTAGTTTTATCTTGTCCATAAGATATGCATTTGTGATATGATGTAATCATGCATTGCGCATAATATCACGTGACTCGTAGAAGCCGGCAGTTCGGGGGAAGCAGACATAGAAGCAGGATGTTGTAAACATATGGTGTGGTAAATATATAGAGATTCTTTATGTAACAAGAACCCCGTTCCCCCGTACGACATTATGTCACCGCTGATGGGATAGCACGTTATAGTTGTTAATAAACGTTGTTGGTTGTTGTGGAAACTTTTAGAAGTTTACTTAATATCTTAATATTTTGACATTTCTTTATGAGAAGAATCTTAAACGAACATTTACTGAGCATGCAGTGTAAACACGTGTAGTGACTTTATCCAGACAAGTTTGTTGATATTCTCTTGATCTAATCATGTTATACTTGTTGGATAACGTTATTGGTTGTTGTGGAAACTTGTGAAAGTATATTTTCTATTTTGACATTTCTTCACGAGAATAACGTTAAACGAAAATTCATGGAGCATCAGTAAACACGTGTAGTGACTTTGTCCAGACAAGTTTGTTGGCATTTCTTCTGATTGGTTGATTAATTTAACGTCACGTGACTTTTCGTTTGCAATCTGACAAATCACGATGCAAGTTTTCATAAACATTGTGTAGTTTATTGGTTATTGTTTGAAACATCACGAACGCACGATGTCTGGAGCAGAAGACGCTCTCGGGTCTCAGATCGATGTTACTCTGGCAGAACGTAGTCTTGAAGCATCAAATGAAGTTACAGTGGATCTAGTAATTGATGTGCCGGAAGAAGAGAAGACAAACAGGCGTCTGATGTTACGTTTACTACGGAAGTTTGTAGATGGAGAAGATGCAAATCGTCTACAAGAAATAAAGAGTTGTATAGCGGAGAGGGTCAGCGAATGGAGTCCAGAAGATGGGGTGGGAAGGAGAGAAGGAGTAGCTCCAGGTAAACTAGATTTAAAAGCTGTTCTTGAGAGTACTGGTTTTACTGGAGGTGCTTTTCACAGAGATTTTAAAATAAGAGGCTTCATAGGTGAAGTAGGACAAAAAACTAAGTTAAGTTACATCAGTCTCTGCAGGCAGATAGAAGAAGGGAAAGAGAAGGGTTATTCTAACAGAGAAATAGTTAACGCTGTGACTAACTCAATTACCCCGCGCCTGTACCTGAGAAATGTGCTAGAGTGCACACCCAACGTAACACTAGAGAGGTTAACAAGATTTTTGAAGTCCCACTACATTGACGGAAATACTACTGATTTAGGACAAGCACTCAAGGCAATGAGCCAGAACTCTCAGGAAACAGCAATGCAGTTCGTATATAGAGCAATGAGTCTAAGACAAAAAGTAGTAATTGCATCAAAGTCTCCAAATGCTGATGTAAAGTATGATGAATATTTAGCTCAAAGGCTATTTATGAAGACTGTGGAGACAGCTCTTAAGAGTGAAAGCATTGTATCTGAGATTAAGCCATTTTTGAGAGATGATGACATATCAGATGAAGAACTTGTTTTTCGAATAGGTCAGGCCTCCTCTGCTGATAATGAGAGGATGTCAAATCTGACTAAAAATAAAAGGTCAGCTATTGTTAATGTGTTACAGTCTGACTCTGCATCTGTATGTGATAATAATGTTGTAAAAATTATGCAAGGCCTTAGAGATGAGCTAGGCGCATTGAAGACAGAGTTTAGACAGTTGAAGAGAGAAACGACAGGGGCAACGGGAATAGTAGAATTAGATAAAAATGTAGGACGGGTACAAGGCATAAGGTTGTGTGAGGTGTGTAGAAAGGGAGGAGTAAGTAGTTGCAGACACTGTTTTAAATGTGGTTTGGATGGTCATCTTGCTCGCAATAACCGGAATTCGGAAAACCTCAACCGGCTGAGGAAGTGAGGCACTCTTCAGCCGGAGAAACACAGCCTTTTGTGCGCGTTGCATGTGGAAATTCCAAGAGAAATTTAAAAGTTTGTTCAAACTGTGAGGCTGTCAAATATTGTGGTAAGGCTTGTCAACAAAAGCACTGGAAAAATCATAAAAGCTTATGCGAAGCAATCAGCTACCTATCTATTGAAAGGGAAAACAAAATTGAAAGGGCAGGTCAATATATTTGTCAAAGGAAACCCGATCAACAAGCAGAGCTAGTACGTCTGGTTGGCAAGAAAACCATAATAAAATGTATTCTTCAAGACCAGATATCTGAAGTTCTTTGGGACACTGTCACAAACTTAAACTGGTTAAGGAGGGAATTACCATTGTTAGAGATTAGAAATATTAAGGAGCTATTGGACAACCCAGATCAGTTACAAGTTAGTTGGGGTAACCAGACAACAATTCCTTATAAAGGTTGGGTAGAGATAACAGTAAGGCTATCTGAACAAGGTGAAGAAATTCGTGTACCATTCTTAGTCACAGGGGATGCATTAGATTATCCAATACTTGGCACCATTGCCATAGAACATCTAACAGCTCAGTATGGTGATGATCAGCTGAAAGAAATGTTCAAAAATTCAATGCCAGACAAAGGATTACACACTATCAAATCATTAGTGTATTTCATTAAAGCAGACACAGAAAACAGTGGTTTCCTAGTCAAGTCTTCAAATCAGGAAATGAAGATACCTACAGGTAAACAGATGCTTATAAAATGCAAGATTAATAGACACTATTGTTCAGAGTCTGTTCCTGTCTCATTTGAACCAGAAATGGCTGACTTTTTACAAGATGTGAAACCAGCAGAAGCGGTATTGTCTTTAAAGAAGGGCACGAAGTCATTTGTAAAAATTCCCATTACCAATTGCAGTAGTCGTGATGTCATGTTACCAGCTAAAACTATTCTTGGTACACTTCACCAAGTACAATCAGTAACACCATTAGAAACTGTTTGTTTAACAACTGAGGAAGAAAGGAAGCTTCAACCTGTTCAACAAGAAATAAAATCAACACAAGAAAAACGACACAGAATTGGGGAACTAGTGGATAGAGAACATGTTGCAGCAATAATGAAGGATATATATTTATCTGGTCTAAATGGTGAAGAAGTAGCATTAGCTAGACAGTTAATTGAAGAAGAAGCTGATGTGTTTTGCAAGAATCCAGAACATATTGGGGACATTCCTGCTTGTCGGATGAGCATTTAACTGAAAGATACACAGCCAGTGGAAAATACATTTTACTCTATGCCACGTCCTTTGCATTTAGAAGTCAAGCAATATGTGGAGGACCTTTTGAACAAGGGATGGATATCCAAATCAAAATCTAACTACTCGTCACCAATTGTAGCAGTGAGAAAAAAAGATGGGACACTCAGGTTATGTTGTGACTATCGTGCATTAAATGCAAAAACTGTGCCTGATCGGCATCCCCTCCTCGTATTCAAGATGCATTGGACTGTCTTCAAGGAAAAAAATGGTTTTCTGTTCTTGATCAACAAAAAGCGTACCACCAGACGTACCTTGATGCAGAGAGTAGACCGCTGACCGCTTTCATAACCCCATGGGGCCTGTATGAGTGGATTTGGGTGCCTTTCGGCTTATCAAATTATCCAGCACACTTTCAACGTTATATGGAGGATATACTTCACGAATACCGTGATCAATTCGCTTTTCCATGCCTTGATGATGTTCTTGTTTATTCAGATAGCTTTGAGGATCATCTGGAACATCTTCGTACTATATTTAAGAAGGTAACAAATTAGGGAATAAAAATAAAAGCTAAGAAGTGCGCCATGTTTAAAAAAGAAGTGTGTTATCTTGGTAGAATTATCAGTGCTGATGGATACAGAATAGATGAAACTAACATAAAAGCTTCTACAGATATGCTATCCAGTACCCCATCAACAGTTGGTGAAATTCGACACCTTCTGGGATTATTAAACTATTACAGAAGATACATTAAAGATTCTGTGAAGATTGCTAAACCTATATTCCACCTGTTAAAACAAAGTGAAGATTCTAACAAATCAAAAAACGGTGTGATCAAATCATCGTCACCTATTAACTGGAGTGGTGCACAACAAAAGGCTATATCACAGTTGATTAAAGCACTCACCTCACCTCCTTTATTAAGTTATCCAGATTTTCAACTACCCTTCATTCTACATGTTGATGCCTCCAGTCATGTTTTGGGTTGTGCGTTGGTTTTGGTAGTAGGACACTTTCAAAAACAGAACAGGGTATCATAGCTCAAAACTTGAGTTTTTTGGGTTAAAATGGGCAGTTTGTGAGCATTTCCGGGATTATTTGCTATATGCACTACAGGTAGATGTATATACTGACAACACCACATTGCTATATGCTCTTACCACAGCTAAGTTAAACGCAACTGGTCAGCGGTGGGCAAATGAGTTGGCGGATTTTAATCTGCACATTTACTACAAACCTGGAAACACACATATAGATGCCGATTTTTTAGCCGATTTCCTGCAGATAAATATGAATACACAGAAAATTTGGATACAAACGTTGTTGATGCTACATTGCAAGGCACTAAAACACAAGGAGAGAACAAGGCAGTTTCGATACGAGTGACGAAAAATGTAGAACAGGTGGTATTACCTAAGCCTCCAAGAACTCCATGAGCAAATGGGCCATTTGGGTCCTGCAAGGGTCTATCATTTAGCAAAGGATAGAGTATACTAGCCCAAAATGGAAGCTGGTATAAACTATTATATCAATACCAAGTGTGCATGTGTTGCACGGCGTAAACCACATGTGTTATCAAAAGCTCCTGTTGGTACTATCACATCAAACACTCCACTGGACATCATCGGCATTGATTTCCTACATCTCGACAAGTACTGTGGGGGTATGAGTATGTTTTAGTAATTACAGATCATTTCACGAGATATGCTCAAGCCTATGCCACAAAATCAAATCCGTGAAGACCGCTGCGGAAAAGCTGTTCAATGATTTTGTTACCAGATTTGGCAGTCCCAATAGACTTTTACACTATCAGGGTAAAGAGTTTGAGAACCGAATTTTTAAAGAATTATCAAAATTGTTAGGTGTACAGAGGTGTCGAACTACACCTTGCCATCCAGCTTGTAATGGATTAACTGAGCGTATGCATTCGACCATTTGCCGAACGCTCGAAGAAGCGTGTAAGAGTAAATGGAAAAATGAAATTAACAGAGTTGTTTATGCATATAATTGTACACGTCATTCGATTACTGGCTATAGTCCATTCTATTTAATGTTTGGGAGAAAATCTCGCCTGCCAATAGATATTCTTTTGGTTGACACATCAGGCATAATACAACATCTTATCCGGAATATGTGCAAAAGTGGCAGCAAAACATGCAAGCTCACAGGCAAAGCAACAATCGACGAAAGAAGAACCTTCATGCTAAACTTGGTCCTCTTGAGATAGGGAGCAGAGTTCTTGTGAGGAACCTGAAAGAATGGGGAGGAACCGGAAAGTTGCGTTCTTTTTGGGAGGAGAAGGTGCATAAGATTGTGCAGCAAAAAGATAAAGATGGTTTCGTGTATGCTGTAAGGGAAGAGAATCAAATGAATGGAGCAGTCAGAGTACTTCATAGAAATACCCTTTTACAATGCGATGAATTTCTTCACTACAACACACACCCAAATCTACATGTACAAAAACGTCAAAAGCCAACAATGCAAGAATTAAATCAGGAGAAAGATGACAGTGAAGAGAATATTAGTAGTGACGAATATGATTTCCAAATAAATCAGGGTACAAGGTCTAGGAGTAGGAAGATATAGGGAACAAAGTAAAAGAAACAGGCGAAATAAGAAACGTGAATACGACAAAAGAACCGGAAGCACATAGAAAGAGAAAAACGGTAATGTTATAGATAAGATAATTGAGGAAAGAACCGAAGAGAATTCAGACAAAAGAAATGATCAAAGGATTGGCAAGTCCAAGAGAAGGAGAGAAAGTGTTAAGAATGCAAAAGGAAGGAAAAATAAACATGATAGATATAAAACTGGCGAAGTACAACACGAAGATGATGATGAATATAGGAATGAAGTACAATACGAAGACGATGGAGATCAAGTTAGGATCGAAACACAACACGAAGAAGATGATCAGCATGCATATGGAGTTCCAGGACCAACATTTGTTCCATACGAATCAGTGTTCATGAGAAGTGACCAGGGATTGGTCCAGAATACCCAATACACTTCTGTGGGTGCTCTACAATCAGTAATGACGCCTGCAGTATATTATGGGTATCCAACTACGTATTATTGGAACCCACAAACTAGTTGCTACGAGGGCTACTTTACAGCTGTTGTTAATTATTGTTAAATAACTGTAAATCTGTGATTATGATTACGTCATACAGAAGAAAAAAAACATGTTTTAGTTAAATGTGTATATCTTTTTGTTTATGTGATGGTGGATTTGAGTAATCAAATTGACACGATGATCTTTGAAAGACGATACGATGTATGTGCATCTTCACGACACGATAATTCGAAAGATTTCGATTGCTGCCGAAAATGGTTCGACGATGCTATGTTTGTAAATGACAGCACGACGCTGTTTAGACTCTGCAAGGAACTGTTAATGTACGAGAAGATCATTCAAACTTAACTAGTGGACAATTACTAGTTCGATAACAGCAACTGACTTTGCCTGAGAAATTCGTTACCTAGTATACACACAAATAAGTTTGTGACACAAAGAAGTTTGAGATATTTGAAAACGATGTACGAAAAACCTGATTGATGTTCTACAATTCTGTTAGCATCAGTTACATAGAAGTCGGTTTGGTACTACGAATGATGGGAGTAAATTGTCCCGACGTAGGAAAAGTTTGACGTTCATCTGGAACAACAAACTAGAAGACGGTAGTCCGTTTTAAGAAGAATGGGAGGATGTGATATGATGTAATCATGCATTGCGCGTAATATCACGTGACTCGTAGAAGACGGCAGTTCGGGGGAAGCGGACATAGAAGCAGCATGTTGTAAACATATCGTGTGGCAAATATATAGAGATTTTTAAGTAACTTTTATTTATATAACAAGAACCCCGTTTCCCCGTACGACACATTGTTTTCTCAAACCATAATAAATTTGTATCTTTGATTCCGTAGTTTCGTAATCTTTCAAGTAAAATTATGTGATTTACAGTATCGAATGCTTTGGAAAGGTCAATAAATACACCTAAGGTGAATTTGTTCTCATTAAATAATTGAAATATTTCTTGTACTAATTGAATAATTGCGTGGTCAGTTAAGTGTCCTGCTTGAAAGCCAAATTGTTTTTGATAAAGAACGTCATTTGAAGTAAGAAAAGTGTAAAATCTATTATACATCATCTGCTCTAAAATTTTCGAAAAACATTATGTTTTCATCTCCTGTCTTATACACAGGAATATATAGGGAGTGAATTTTGAATAATTGGAAATATTCTGTTGACTACATTTACACTAATGTCGTCTAATCCTGGGCTTTTGTTACATGGAAGGGACGAGAACGCTCTTTCTAGTTCTTTAGTAGTGAGATTAAATTTATCCATTATTTGCATGTTATAGGAGTAAGATACGATCTAAAAGAGTTTGTATTTGATGTTATTTTGGAGGCGAATTTTGGTCCAATGTTTACGAAACATTTATTAGATTTATCTGCTATTACAGCTTTATATGTTTCAGTGTCATTTATGATTATTCTTTTGGGTAACAAGTCTCTTTTTGATTTTGTTTTGTCGATTACTTGTTTTAATGTTTCTTCTTTTAATGTATTAATGTTTGCAGTAGCTTTTATGAAAATAAATATTTCCTTAGTATATGCTGCGTTCATGTCCCCGGATGAATTTTATTTAGGATTCGAATACACCTTTACACTAATAAATCAACAATTATCATCAATTTTGGAGTAAAATGTTCCTAATGCAACAAACTAGAAAGACGTTTTTTTATTGTTGTTGTTGTTTTCTGAAGAATGAAAACATATTTTGCTTTTGAACGCTGTAGGCATGAACATTCAAGTAAAACAAATTAATTCAAACTGAAGAACGAAGACTGATCCTATTTTTGTGTTCATATATTATATCATCGTCCCACAAGCATTGTGAATGTGCCTTGAAGGACATCTCTTTTGTAGATTGTCTGGCCTCAGTGACCAGCTGTACTGATGAGCCGTGAATTCGGCGAAACCGGTCTACAGCTGTTCTGAGGTTGCACCTCTTCACACACATTATTTGTGTTCCTTATATATCGGGACAAAATGGGTGAAGTCATTGGCTAACTCATACATCTGACAGTGTGGCCAATCACAGACTGATCCTATTTTTGTGTTCATATATATATATATATATATATATATATTAATACATATTAATTTGGAGAATGAAATAAAGCAAAAAACGATGCTTAAAAGAATGTAGTTACCTTTTTTGTTCTGGTTTAAAAAAATGTAAATGGTAGAGTTTTTATTTCGTTTGGAACCAAGTGATTCCAAATATGCGGACCTCGAAAGGTTATCGAAAATTGACAATATTTCGATTTAAAAAATATCTTATAAAAAGTCGTGTTTCCATTTTTTGTATTGTTACTTGTTTGTGTTTATGTTACAAGACTTTTTGAAAATATTCGGAACAGTTTCGTTTTTGAATTTGTACATAAATAAGAGATTTTGAAACGCATTTAGTTGGAAGACATCTAAGGCGTTTATAGTGGTAGTAAGCCTTTAAAACGAATTTCCTGAGATATACACTTTTATTGAAATAGCGATGTCAAATTGATACATACAATTAGTTAAAACATGGAACTGGCAATAAAGTGACCAAAAATTAATTATGTGCATAATTAATTAGGTACCATACCCCAAAACAATGGATATTTTGTGACAATATATGTGCAGAATAGCATAGACTCGAAACTTAAAACTCGTTATGTGTCTTTAGATTGATACATTGAAAGAACTGAACCAAAATATATTATGTAACTTTTTATCGTCAGACGTGAAGATACGGAGTGCTTTTTTGTCAATTTTTAGGCCCAAGTACCATATTTGCTGTTACTATTAAGCAATTTCCTCGGGTTCTATTGCACGGATTTTAGTTCAGCTTCTCCACAAGAAGAAGAACAGAAATTATGCAAAGTTTCATCGCACAAAAGTTCACCATTCCTGAGTTTCCATGTTTTAAATTTAGAAGTTCGTTGCTTTGAGAAAAACACGATTAAACAACGAAAAACTGAAACGTATGCAATATTAGTAAGTAAGTAAGTAAAAGTAAAAGGTATATTCTGGGCTTATCCACATATACAAGTGGCTCTTCATCCCTTAAAAAAATAAATATTTTATACATATTACAATTAAAAATTACGTTGTTAAAAATCTTTGAGAAAAACACGATTAAACAACGAAAAACTGAAACGTATGCAATATTAGTAAGTAAGTAAGTAAAAGTAAAAG
>JANTOQ010543457.1:0-10943 GCA_027564595.1 Bythotiara depressa | reverse complement strand
AGCAAACAACGATCAAGGACTATTTTAAAAGTGTCTAAGGTGTAATAAGCTGAGTTAAAAAGTCATAGTGCACACATTCTACGGTTTTCTTCTTGAAAACCCCGCTTATTCGAACTATTTTGCTCTGTCCCTTGAGAGTTCGAATAACCGGGGTTCGACTGTATATATATACGTGTGTGTGTCGCTATTTTAAAGTATAGTTCATCAAAACACTATTTTAAAGTATAGTTCATCCTCGTTAATGTTACAGTGAAGAATCGAAACATAAGCGAAGCAGTGTGAAGAAAGAATAATTGTTTTTATTTAGCGAAGCTGTGTGAAGAAAGAAATAATTTTTGTTTATTTACTCCATTTTTTCTATTTTGTAGATGTTTCAGAAGATGGACAAGGAAAAGAAGCAAGAACAAATCGATAAACTGAAAGCAAAATATGGCGTTAGTGCTACGCCCGATAGATAACCTTATCGGATATAAACAAAATAAACTCCTTTGTACATACGCCCTACCAACTACACCTTACGTTGATGTAGTTTATCCTGACCGACACCATTTTAAAGTTGGTGGCTAAGAACTTCATCACGGTAGATCGTCAAGACAAGGTTGATGACTGATGACTGTTAACAGAACAATTTACCAGACTCTGTTACGGAATGCGATGTAGTTTTTACACATCGATTATCTATGTATGACATCTTGATTTTTCTCGAGTACCAATGTAAATAGACTCAAGGATGTTGTTAATGTGACACCTCTTGTGCTTTATGAAGAAAATAAGTATCAGTCCAACAAAAGAGTGGTTTTAATTCGCGTACGCTGCATCAGCCACTTAAAGCGAAATGACGTGACATAGTCACCTAAAAAAGTGACTATTATATCCAATTGGTAAATCGCCACAAATGACCATTATTATTTTTGTGAATTATAAAAATATTAAATTGGGTCAGGGGTTATGGCAATTTTTTTTTTTTAACGGAAATATGCCCTGACCCTATCGATAAAAAATTTCAGTCACGAGCACTTGGGTAAGCCTTATTATGCCCCACTGAGAATGATGTAAAAGTGGTATGGTAATGGCAATGCACCGTTCTCCACACAATTTTAACCGCGCATATTGAAATTCTTACTTTCCGTACTAACCTTAACTAACCAAAACTAACAAATACGAGATATAAACAAAACTTTATATTATACTTGTGGAAAACTGTGAAATTAGCATTGTAAGCCTAACCAAGGATATATAAGAGCGAAGCTTATATATCTTCTATTTCCTTGGCCAAACCAAATCATTGAATGCTTGTAAAAAGAAGAACCGATTGTAAAAATTGTAAAATAACTTGGTAATTGTGGTTTTTCGTCTATTATTAGGTCCAAGTCTCATATTTCCTGTTAAATTTATACAATTTCCGCTGATCTGATTAGAAAGATTTTAGTTCACTGCATTCACAAGAAGGGGAACAGAAAGCATGCAAAGTTTCACGTCATAAACATTTACCATTCCCATGCTTGTCAACGGTTAGAAATTCATAGTTTTGAGAAAATCACGTTTAAACTTTGGAAAACTGAAACGTGTACAATGTTTTACGTAAAAGAGTGATCTTATTATGCAGTTTTACCCATTCGTTTTAATCCCAATTCATTGCGTTTTTTACCTCAAAGTCACTGTCGTATGCTCGTAACTTCTTTCTTTGTTGATTTCCATGAGCTATAGCCAGTTAGTTAATACAATAATAACTGTTTGTTGGTACATTCTTTACCAGGAAAATCGCCTTCGGTCATCGTCGTAACACCCTCTCGGGCGTCACTTAGACCTTGCGCGATATTTCCCCGGTAAAGAATATACCAGACAGTTATTGTTTTAACATTGTTACAAATTAAATGTTTGTATAATCTGTTGTACATTATCATTTCTCAGATTTCTGAAAAACAAGGCAAAACTGATATAGAATTTGGTATAATCTCCTGTCTTAAAGATTGGTGTAACGTTGGCTATTTTTAATTTGTCTGGAAATATTCCTTTTGATAGTGACATATTTCAAATATTAACTTTAGTGGTTCGTGTATATGATGGTAAACTTCTTTTACAACGTTAAAGCTGACATGATCATTACCAGGACTTTGATTTGTCTTTAGTGTAAAGAAAGCTTTTTCAAACTCTTTATCACTCAAACGATACTCTTCATATAAAATATTATATTTCAGATGTTTCGAGCGTTGATGGTGTTTCTGGAATTTTAGAGGCTAAGTTGTAACCTACATTCAGAAGCAGCCAACGGAGGTGTTCTGAAATGCCAGGAACGGCTTTTTTAGTATATTTTTATAAAGTTACCGAAGTCTTCTAGAACACCTACATTCCCAGGAAGACGTTTTATTTCCCTAGAACACTTAAATTTGCCAGGAACAACTCCATTTTCCCTTAGAACACCTCAATCTGCCAGGAACTAATTCATTTTTTGAAGTGCTAAAATTGTTTCTTCCTATAACACCTCTTTTTGCCAGGAACAAAAAACTTTCTTTTTAGAACACCTCTTTTTGGCAGGAGAGGGTAAATAATATTTTAGAACAGCTCAATTTTCCAGGGAAGAAGAAATTGTTCCTAGAACACCTCAATTTGCCAGGAACATCAAATTGTGTATTTCATTAGAACACCTCCATTTGCCAGGAAGGATACCCCTCTAGAACACCTATTTCATAGAACACCTCCATTGGCTGCTTTCGTACATTTACGAAGTATTCATTAAGTTTCGGCAAGTAGCCTTTTATCATGAATTTCTTCATTATTGACTGTAAGTTGCCTAGGTAAATTTTCATTATTACGAAGTTTTGTTTTGCCAATAAGTTCTTTAACAGTATTTATTTCAGCTATCTAAATTATGCAAGTATCAGCTGGGCGAGTACTAATTTTACCAAAACTAAAGAAATGGTAAAATCAACAAAAACACGCAGCTAGAATTATCTGCAACGTGAGAAAAGAAATACACATGCTAGACTACTGATGAAGGAATTAGGAATATTACACTTTTTTTTATATAAGAACCAATTTTGTAAGAACACTGAGCCTCAATTTTATCAAAAATTAATAACAACTTTAGAACAACCTGAGCTTCAGAATTCCCATCAACCAAGAGAAGGATAATAGGTGAAACACAAAAACAATTTATTGTTATTGATAGATAATACTAATAAACACAACTAACAAACACAACGAAAAATCAACGTTAGTATCATTATAACAAAATCGGTGAGAGAAGAAAACAGTGAAAAACACATTTTTGGCATAGTTTATATTCATGAGAACACCGATCCCCAACATCAATTGAAACAATAAGAACAATATAAGAACAACCGAGTCTCGAAATTAGAAAGAATTAAGAACACCGAGCTTCAGCAAAAATTATCTGGTTCTTATAAAAAAAAGTGTAAACGTATATAAACTAAATATTTTTCAAACACTTAATTTTATGTTTAAAACAAATAGGTATGCAATTGATACCAAATGTTTTCTCTCGATCATTTCAAAACATCACACATAAACCACCCTACCAATTATGCTAAAAACAATTTTTTCAATTTCAAGATTTGCGATATCAGTGAGAGGTCATACTCTCTGGAATAGCTTTTTCGATGACTCTGCTAAAACATTAACATCCGTCCCCTTTTTTAAAGAACTTTAAAACACAAATTCTTTAGCTTTGAAGACGAGATTTCTCGCTACGCGTAATACCCATATGCGTCTATAAATACTGTGTAACGTAACTTTATGCACAAAGGTGCTTGGTGATAAGGCTGTTTGTTTTCTCCAGGCCCCTGCCTATCTATACCTACTAGCAATAGATTGTATAATTGTAAATTGTAACGTAATTTTTATTTTTTTATTACGCTAGTTAGTTTGTACATTATTTAAATATTTATTTAACTGTAGATTGTTTTTAATTGGCGAAAATATATAACATAACATAACCTAACACAACAAAGTTATTTGTAAAACTTCGTTTCCATGAGCAATTTTATTATTTCTACTGGTACCGTGAGACATTCATTCATAACATAAAATATTTTCCGCAATGTTTGTTGGAAATATTTTGACTACAATCGGGAAATAACGTGCCAAAAGAGTCGAATACTCTTGTGTGATGCATAAGTCGTCAAGAATAAGAAGATGTGTGAATTAAACTTTTTTGGTGAGACGTGCTTTACTTGGTAGTGAGATCATTGCAGTTTTGTGACGTATGGAACACGTCAATGATATAAGAACGCGTCCGTTAGTTTCTCATGAAAATCGCATGCTTCAATGTTTCTCACTAACATTACCATCATGCTAGTTTTTTAGACATTCACATAAATGGATACAAAATATGACATCTATTCTACTTGTAGATACAAAATCACAGCATCAACTGTTATTCTTAGGACAGTGAGTGTATCCATTTGAGCTGCAAATGTTATATTTCCATTAAAATTTTCTTCTTTTCAGAAGCTCAGTTCTTTGAATACACCCCAGATAGAAGGGATAAATATAAATATAAGACAGGATATGAGATACGTTTTAAATATTTACATGTTAAAACTTAATCAGAAGACAAAAAAAACCATAAGATATATGTAACAATGTGGATAAAATATTAGAAAATTCACTCTTACATTACATGCTATTTTTAAAATGACAGTTGTTCTGAGAGGATCAACTGTCTAACAATAAACTCGTCCTATCCAGATCATCGGTCTCTACTTCATAACAACAGTAAAGGTAAACAAGGAGCTATTCTTTGTGAACGAGAGACAATTTCAACTTCATGTTAACGTCGAACAGAAAAGATGCATTACGTTCACGCAAATTGTTGGTAATTGAAATAAGACAGTTCCCTTAGTTCACTTCCAAAAGGTAAGAAAAACAAACAAGCAATCGATTTGTTTGTGATTTTTAGTACTAACTTCGGGAATATGTCATGTTTAGAGGTTTTTAATATCAATGAAACGAAATATATAATAAATAACAAGATAGAGAGGTTAAAAGCCAAATAGACGCGTAACAAACAAAACAAATATACATTAAAAGCCGTCATAAAAAAGTTGCTGAAAATGTTGTGCCTTCAAAGAAGAAAAGCCTGTTGAAAAATGGGCTGTAAACAACGAATTGAAAGTTCGGAATCCATCGCGCGATAGGCAAGCAGCCGATGCAAAGTTGAGTTGGTAATTTCACAAGATCATGTGACGTATCATGTTCTATAATGCCTGTGGCAAATCTTGTGATTCTTGTGAGCTTTGGGATTCGTTAAATAAATCTGATGGAATCTCGCGCTTCAGTCTCTTTGCAGCCTAAATGAAACAACTTATATTATGGCACAAAAATACGTAGAATTAGTTTTGAAGTTAGGACATTCTTAACAGGTTTTTACAATTTATAACCGGTTAATTTATAACAGGTCCTTTTCCTGCAATCAAAAGTCCGCCTTTCGTTCCAAATTTTTATTTTTTAGCCAGACCTACAACCTTCTCAAAATATTGATACTTTCACTTCTTGGCACCTCAGTGCTTGGTTTCTATTCCGTAGTGTCCATAGAACGAGCAAAGAGGTAACTGACAGGAAAGCTGGTAGAATCACATCTGCCAGCGTATTTTTACCTCATTCATCTTTATCTTCCAAGACAAAGTCTTGAATAGTCCCATTCTGAGGCAAGCGAGACAGCCCCGTTGAAACCGTGCTGTAGGACCATGGTTATTTCAGTATCAAAGCACCTGAGTAGCTGAGACCCGTGCGTCTAAAGTCATTTGGTAAACTGAAGTTTATTTTTTATTCTTGTTTATGTATTTGGAGGCAGTTTCATCACTTGTTTTCATCACTTGTTGAACTCATTTTCGTTATTTGGCACCTAGTCTAAAATTATTATGTGGAGGATTGTATTCATATGTGAAACAACTTTTGTTTGTCAAACATTTAGTAAAGTATCCTATTAAATAAATATTCCTTACTCTTGCTTCACGTGCGCTTGGACTACTGCTAACATCACTCCCACTACCTTGACTGCTATCTTCCAATGACTTTCGTCTACAACAAATAGAATCGGAGTGACAGTTACTAACAGTAATGCAACAACCGTCACAGATACACTGCATACCCAAGGATATTACAGAGCGACAGGCCTTCCATATAAAAAGAAAAACACAGGGTGAAGAACAAGCATAAGAAACTCCTTTGTCAAAAGAAGTAACGACGATACATAAATAAACTTAATGAAAGTATTATTTCTATCTTTCCATGAAATTAACAAGTACTAACTGTTTTTTAATCAGGTAGAATAAAGATAGCATAAACTGAAACTGTGCAAACATTTACAGTTCACATATCACGAGCCTTTTTTAGTCTTGTTTTCCATGAATCAGGGTGGCCACCCAAAATTTAAAAATGAAATTCCAGTACTTTTTCCAGTATTTTTCTAAATTTTCCTGTATAAGAAAAACAATGAAGAAACTTTCTCAGACAAAATACGGTAACACGAACAAAGGGATAACACTAAACATGGAATAAACCATATTCTATATCATAAAGCTCTATACTGAGACATCCATTTAAAAAAAAGATTAATCTAAATTAACTACAAAACGACTCAAAAATGTATATTTAAATCATTATCTATAAGTAGCACAGGTTTCAATAGTTTTTGGAATTGATAAATGAAGGGAAGAACCGAAAACTGATTTTCCAGTATTTTTCCAGTATGTAGCAAAGGTATAAAAATCCAGTATTTTTCCAGTACCAAACAAATTCCAGTAGAATTCCAGTATTAGTGGCCACCCTGTTGAATACACATGATTGGAAGCAAACCATATACATAAAACAGAACCCAGATTAGTTATACTATCTTTAATATTCAGATACCATGGCTTACCAGGCAAATAGATTAGTTATACTATCTTTAATACTCAGATACCATGGCTTACCAGGCAAATAGACTCTGATAAATCAGATACATAATATATATATTGTTGCCGTATGTTTACCAAGCAAGTATTTTATACAAAGTTTATTTAATATAAAAAAAGTTAAAGTATATATATATACCCCTGGCACCCCCCGACTATATCTTTATACACTATGTTCACTTTTTATCATGCTCTGAAATATATGGTAAACGAATACATAAATCAGTTTATAAACCTGATGGGAAAGACTTACCCTCTCTTCAGTGGACTGGCGGTTTTCGCACCGTAACTTCTTCGTGGCTTTTTGGCACTTTGACGAGGCTGTGGGGATAACCATGATTTCTGTGTAGAGATACTTAACACAAAAAATAAATAAACGTTAACAAGAAGAACTACGGCGAGAGTTTTAATTATGATATATATAAACTTCTTAACACAAACTTTTAACTTAGTTTAATACAAGAATTCTAGTTTAAATCAAGGCGAGAATAAAATAAACAAAGCTAGGAAATCCCTAATAACTCTTACCTTTGAGAGTCGTCTTCTTGGGTATCCACTTCACTTTCTTCTTGTGGTGGTTCTTCCACTTTACGTTTCTTGGAAAGAAGATAAACAGTTAAATTATATAACTTGCCATTCTTACGTAACCTGCGCATTTCGAACAAAATTCTTATATACGAATATAGAGCAAGTATGAACAAGTATCATGACTATTAATGATCATCTTGTTGTTATTCCGTGGTTTCAACTTTTATAGAAACACAAATCTTTATCAATTTCTCTCTAAGACTACGCGTAACAACAACAGTATGAAAGAACCTTAATGTTAATAACCTTAAAAACACCTTAATGTTGTTAATACCGAGCTCTGATTACTACTATCCGCTTAAAACTTACATTCTGCTTTTTCCTTCCCGAGGCGGGTGAATCAGTACTGGCGTTTAATTGAACAGGTGACTTTGCCACCGCGCCCTTCTTTCCTGTGCTCTTCCTTTTATTGGCCGCCGGGTTTGTTTTATTACTTTTGATAGGAGATTTAGTCGCGTTTTTCTTCCCACGGGCTGGTGAAGCAGCCACACTACTTTTCACAGACTTCTGTGGTGATGCGGTTTTGGAGACTTTGCCACGTGGAGAAGTAGATGATAACTTTTTAGGAGTTTTCTTTGGCGACTTACTGGGAGATTCTATACGGAAATCGGCTGGTGATTGGTCAGCAGATGCTGTTTTACTACGTTTTTGTGGTGATTTTGCGGGCGTCTTTTTTTCGGTTGACTTTCTAGCCTTGGGTATAGATTTAGCAACTTTCCCAGCCGGAACCTTTTGACTTTCTTCTTCGATAGTCTTTTTACTCAACCATTTACCAACCCCACCAACTGAAAATAAAACATACAAGCTATTAGGTAAAGCATTGTGATATAACTTAATTACAAATTTGTCGTCCCTGGCTACATTCTCACGAAAAACTTACTTTCTAATAAAATATGGCAGATATTCTGTATTGACATAATTTCGAACGAGAAATTCGATTTTAAAATCCACAGACGAGAAGAAAAACCGCACATGTTATATAATGGCGGCTAAAATTATAAATACTGTATTTCCTCCAATAAGCTCTTTCGAAAATTCGAAGTTTTGCTGCGGCGCTTATTCAAAAACATATACGTGTATCGTACCCTTGAACCAAACCAGAAAAGGAAAAAATTAATAAATTAAACTTCACTTCACTTCAATGGTTTATTACTAAGTTTACACCCCAATATCAATTTCTAAATCCTCTACATCATTCATGTCTATCAACTGACATGAATCGTACACATCCTTGACATCAGATTCGGAGATTGAAAAAGATGATCTGCAATTACATCAAATACTCAGTACTGTACTGCTTTTGATTGTGTGAAAGCGCCGCATTTGAATAAATTGGATGCAACGCTTATTATTGAGAGAGACACTTATTAATGTTTCTGGCATTAGGTGCGCCACTTACTTGAGGGAGGTGTTTATTCGAGGAAATGCAGTTTATAAAAGCAAAAATTTATTTACACTACAATTTGGATCACATTTTCTCCTTAACATACGCATTGAACAGTGATACAAAAAAAGTTTTCTTCTAATAGAAAGTAAAACCTATGACATAAGGTTCCACAGGCGCCTAAAAACAATTGAATAAGGAAACGATGAATTATTAGTAAATATTTGCAGAGAAGTTTTCAACTAAAACAGATAATACAAAAACTTACTTTAATAATGGCATAACAAACTTCGCTAATTGAAATATATCAATAAACCATGGAGGTTGAATAAACTAAACATACTAAACTGACAAAAACAAGAGAAAAAGAAAAGGAAAAGCAACTTGTTTTTTGAGACTAATACATAATTCAATATGACATCAATAATAAACACTATAAAGTAACGATATAAAAACATTAATGACTATGATACTAGACATAAAAATATAGACTGCGATGCTAGACATAATAAAAAGATATTGACTGTGATACTAGACATTATATTGACTGTGATACTAGACATATAAAAATACATTGGCTGCGAAAAAGTTTTCTTCTAATAGAAAGTAAAACCTATGACATAAGGTTCCACAGGCGCCTAAAAACAATTGAATAAGGAAACGATGAATTATTAGTAAATATTTGCAGAGAAGTTTTCAACTAAAACAGATAATACAAAAACTTACTTTAATAATGGCATAACAAACTTCGCTAATTGAAATATATCAATAAACCATGGAGGTTGAATAAACTAAACATACTAAACTGACAAAAACAAGAGAAAAAGAAAAGGAAAAGCAACTTGTTTTTTGAGACTAATACATAATTCAATATGACATCAATAATAAACACTATAAAGTAACGATATAAAAACATTAATGACTATGATACTAGACATAAAAATATAGACTGCGATGCTAGACATAATAAAAAGATATTGACTGTGATACTAGACATTATATTGACTGTGATACTAGACATATAAAAATACATTGGCTGCGATACTAGACATACATTGACTAAATAGCATTGTCATAACACAGACACAAAACATGACAACACTAATAAAACAACATTGATACATTAAATTAATTTTTTTTCAACACAATGCAATGAGTATATGTTAGTTAGTTCACTACAAAACCTCCCTACCTTTACTTAATGACAATTTCTTCTTAGCTTTAGTTTTGTTAGCACCAGGAAGACGTTTTGTTTGATTCACAAATGAAATCGATTTCTTCTTCGTCTTTTGCTCCATTGCAATCTCATCTAAAATGATAAAACATGTTAACAACTTCTGAGTTATAGTATTCACAAGCTTTTTGTGGAGAATGTGGGCGGTTGGCTAAATCATACCTTCTAGTTCTTGTTCTGCTTCATCAGCGACTTTCGTTTCATTTGAGCCACTATCTAATCCATTCTTGTAGGTTTTGATAGGAGTCCACATATCACCTTTTTTATTTAGAAGATCGCCAGCTGTCTCCTCCAGATGTATCAATCTGGACGAATGTATAAGAGAACATGAGTGTTATAACATATACGTATAAGGATCATTAAAAAATGCAACACCTTGTATCAACAACATTAATATTTGTCGTACTTAAGTACCAGGAAAATTTATTTTTCTCTGGCTCAACAATTTGTGCATTACATCCAAACCTTCCTGCATTTCTTTTCACATTTTGCATGGTTGTTTGATCAATAAATTTAACAACTACCACGTAGATTCAAAATATCACTAGTGACTTACATATGTTAAGAGCTGACCCTTATATGTGGCTTATAATAGACAATACACATTCCTAGATAACAGGATTATTATTATAAAATATACGAATGGCTTTCTATGCAACAATTCGTAATATTGAGTTCTTTCTGTTTTTGCTTCTGATTTAAAATAAACCAACCGTCTCGGTTGGAAGTTCTGTGGCAAATTTGGCATTTGTCGTTCACAATGGAACAACCAACTTCTTAATATTTTATTTTATATTTTGCTTTAAATGTGTGCTATTGT
>JANTOQ010543346.1:0-10943 GCA_027564595.1 Bythotiara depressa | reverse complement strand
AATAATAATAATAATAATAATAATAATAATAATAATAATAATAATAATAATAATAATAATAATAACAATAATAACAACAATAATAATCTTTTACACATTGCCACAGGATACTTGTAATAAATGATAATATATATATTATATAATAATATAGTAATAGTAATGATAATAGTAACAGTAATAGTAATAGTAATAGTACCAGTACTAGTACTAGTAATAATAATAACAATAGTCTTTTACACTTTGCCACAAGATACTTGTAATATGCCATCACATTGTTTAATATTGCTTTACAATATACCAGCAGCTTTTTATTGCCTTTCCAGCAGTCTCTGCAAGTAAGTGCCATTTTTACAAGAAATGTCACACACTAGTTACACACATTTTAATGGTACTAGGAACACTGGCACTACTAATAAATATATCAAAACGATAACAATACCTACATAGGAGTAGCAAGAACAATAAATTTATATTAACAATAAATTTTGTTAATATAAAGATAGCTGGAAAAGAGCAATGCGTAAAATGGTACTGAAAGTACATACATAACACTGTGGTGAACAACATTCTGGGTTATTGACATAACTGCATTGTACATGCCGTTTCAATCTACAGCCATGAGGCTCGCAGCAATGGTCATTATTAGTAACACAATTCTATAATGAAAGAAAATTGTTACAACACTGTTATAAATCTATTTTATAATAAATAAATGTGTCATACTCCATACATCATATATTTTATGTGCAAACTGTGTTTAAAAAAATCTTACTTTCACACAGTAAAACGTAAGTAAAATTTAAATTTAAGTATATTAGTTACCTCAGGGGTTCCACAGTCACACTCTTCTTCAGGTTCAATAATACCATTACCACATATTCCAGGTCCTATTGGCTATAATAAAGAAAATAATTTCACAATCTTCATAAAGCACACCCAGCAGGAAGTAGTATAACTGTTTTATTACCACATCTCAGTGTAATTGCAAATAAATGTTTGCTAAATATAAAAATGGAAGTAATTATAAAAAAACTTTTGAAGGAGTACAACAAAAGATACAGTGGTGACTGATATTCGCTTAGATTTCTACATCCATTAGTCAATCACCCATATCAACTATTTTGACCAAGATTCCTTTCAGTCATTTGGTTGATATTTTAAGTCATTTGATTTAAGTACTAAAATATATATATTTTGGATTAAAATGTGAGTTTATCCAATAAAAGATACAGTTTAAAAGGTCCAATAAAATTCTCAATATAATTGGGCATCAATACATGCAATTTCTAAATTGATGACAAACGTCACATTGTCATTACTGTTGGGTAGGTGGCTTCCTCATACACACATTAGAGTTGCTCGTAATACAAAAAACAGTTTACATTGCATCCAAGAAAATACAATGCAATATGTTCCACTACCTTAAATGTTGGTGAAATTTCACTCATTCAGAACCGACACCACCATTTATAGCGAAAATTAATGGTGTGAAGGTTTTAGTGTTTAATATTTATAATTCTATTATTGTACTGGCATTTCTTTTCATAAGTTGTACATTGGTGTGTAATTTTAGTAGATCTGCTTTGAAATCACGAATGTTGTTGTGATGCATATAACGAATCCTCCTCTTTTGTAATTTAATGCATGATTAACATCATACTTTTGTCCACAGGGGCATTTGGTGGGTAAGCCAAGTAAGAGCTTGTTGTAATGAAGAGCTAAAGAATCCCTGAATTCACATTTTCTAAGATCTTCTAAATGAACTACTCTGAGTCAAGTCGCTGATTCTTTTTCTTGGGCTTGTTTTACAGCCCTGAGTGTGTCATTTTGTGATTTAATTACATCTGTTCTTATAGCCTTTTGAGCATTTTCATCAGATAGGTCAATTCCTTGAAGAACAATAATGGCAGCTAAAGGCACGATTAAGATGTTGGAAATCTCATAGTCACTAGTGGCTTTCTCACAAGATGGAGATACCAAGACCACCCTATCTAAAGGGTAAGGAGAAAAGTTCACATTCTATCACAGGGTACGATATTACGATCGGACGTCGGACAAAAATCCGATAGTAAAAGCCTGAATCCGACAGTAAAAGATCCATGCCGGATATTTCAAGTGCATATTTTTCTCTTCACAATATTAATTAGCCGCTTTTCTTACGTTCACATCTGCGCAGGCCATTTCTGGCGCTCTCTGAGCACTTTGAATTTCAAAACATTTCTGCCCCTCAGGCCCAACCATGGTGGGCACTCACGGAGACACTATAGTTTCACGAACAAATAAAAATATCCGACAATGAAAAATAATTAAATCGTACCCTGTATCAGTGTTGTTGTTGATTCGAATAAAGGTGGAATAAATTTCTCTGTTATCAGATTGTCTATTGCTAATAGAAGATCGCTCATACTTTGAATTATTCGCATAAAGTAGCTAAATTTGTGCTGTTCTCCATGAATAAAAGTGACTTGTGGTTGTGATTTTGCATAAAGAGATAACTTATTAATTTCTTTGCACTGATTTTAATTTTTTTTTGTTAACGTATCCAATTAAAGTTATCACTACCTAGTGGTGCCACAAGATGCCTCATTCTTTTGGAGGTAAATATAATCGATCTGTCAGCAAATAAATATTTTGCTTGCTGTAATTTACTAGTGCTGTTAAAGAATTAACCAATACTTTGATTCATTTACATAGTAACCTATTTTTAAGTTAATGACAGTGTCCCATCATTTTTTTATTTGTAACAGCTGCCTGTGAAAAAATCAGTAAGTGCCACTTCTTTAATTTCAGGTATTTTGAATCTCAGAATATTTTAAAGTAGCACAGTTGCTAGCCCATAAAAGGACATCACAAGGTTGTCACCCTGAGCGTTTCCTTCTATTGACTTTGCCAACTGATATAAACATCCTGCTTGGTTCTCTGTATGTGTTGATTAAGATATTAGCAAAAGGTGGACAAATAATTTGGACATTGTGCAGTGCGACCTTTCTATTATTGGTGTTAAGTGTTACAGGGCGTCAACTAGTATCAGTGTCTGTCTTCAAAATCAAAAATCTTTCATAGTATTTATACTCAGGCAGCATTTTTTGGGGAGGAATGAGAGGGACATTATAAAACCACCCAAGGAATGTTCCAGATGGTTTGTACAAACAAAAATGTTTGGTCGGCCCTCGTGAAATTACTTCCTTGTGGTATCCAGGATGCACTTTTCACATAATTTTACCCAGTATCCTTATCCCTTAAAAATCCTTAAATTTCAAAGTTATCGTAACAAGAAATGATATACAGCATTTGAACGTTCATGAAAAATTGTATAAAGGGTAGTTAAATGCATATATTGAAATTGTAAAAACTTTCACATATAATTGCTCATGAACATCTTTCCTGGGGCTCTTTTTAATGTTTTTTAAACCCTGGGAAAGCTGTTTATAGATGTTTTACTTGAAAACTATACAAAATAACACCATTGATGTTTAAATGATCTCTATACAGTTTTTCAAGAGCTTTCTGATGGTATAATTATTTTTTATAAATGACAACCTCAAAATTTTAACATTTTTAGGAGCTTATAGGAATCCCTTACATGTTTCAAGAAAACCTGTCATATCTTGTGAATGAAGTAAAATAAGAAAGGCAGACCAAGTCAATATTATTTCCTAAGCCCTGTAGAAACTATTGAATACAGTTTTAGGATGTCCCAAAATTTGTAGACTCAACCCCAATTCTTTGCTCTCATCTCCCTGACTATTAATCATCTAGCAGTTTGTAGAAGTCATGCGGCTTCCTGGATATCAGTTTCCAATGCCAACGCAATTGTTTTACCAATTATTATTCTTAGGATCTCACTTATTCTGACTGGTCTAACCCCTGGTTCATTTTTAAATGGATAAGTCTACAAGCAATAAAAAATTAGAATAACTGAGTATTGATAATTCTTTTGCTAGAATTTCAATCAAGCAACTTGATTACATGGCCATTCTGGCTGTTTTGGTACAGATAACAAACATAATAACTTTAATGATGGTAAATATGGCCAGCCTCTAAGTAAAATAACCATAGTAGTGACCATAAAACATCACTCATGATAGCTTTCCTAAGTTCGAAAATCATCACTCATGACAACTTATTTAATCTAGAAAATTGTAGTACTGGCCATGAAAAGCCACTCGATAATGATCTTTACAGTTAATATTTTTAGGCCTCTAAAATGTAGATATAATGGCGATCTATGACTGCTACTTCGATTTCTAAGCCTCTAAAACATAGATTAAGTGATAATCTTCCACCCCGTTTGATTCTTATGGCTCTAAAACGTAGATTAAATAACCATATATGAGTGCTAGTTTGATTTCTAAGCCTCTAACACATATAGATTAAATGATGATCTATGATCCTCGCTTGATCTTTAACCCTATTCAGCCAAAAAACGAATAAAAAATCTTTTGAACCACAGGTGCAAATGGGCTGAAATTTTGTGAATTTTTCTAAAATTTACTTGGAAACAAAATGATTATTTTTTTATTATTGGAAATCGGATGGGGTCATAAAATATTTTGATTTTAACAACTTCATTGCCAGACTGTTCCGTGTTAATTACTACAAAACTTCACTGTAATCAAAGTTTTAACGTCACTACATCTATGTCACGAGTGACTTTTTACGGGCATTACTATGGTTTCCTCACTTGAAAAACCTCCCATTAATTATTTTTTATGACTGCTACTGTGATTTCGTAGCATAGAAAAGTTGTCAAGACTGACTTTTATAGTCACTACTATAGCTTCCTAGCTTAGAGTGAGATTTTATGGCTGTTACTGCAATTTTCTAGATTAACAAAACTATTATTATTGAGAAAATTACAAATCATGCAACTTCGTAATGTAACCTTAATTCTTAAAGATCTTTCAAACTTCAACTCTTACAACGATCTTTTAAACTAATGAATGATAGCAAGGTGTTTCACTGTTGTAAACAAGATTGAAATATTTTTTAAAAATTGAAATACTTCAAAAAAGGTTGAAACGTTTCATATCAGTTTAAAATGTTTAAAAAAAGAAGAAAAGTTTCAAACAAAAAGAAAGAAAAGTTTCATAAGCACTACAAAGAAAATATTTGAAACGTTTCACAAAACAATAAAAAAACCAGTGAAATGTTTCTAAAAGTACATTTCTTGATTTGAAACGTTTCATTCTAGTGTTTCTGAAATATTTCAATGGTTTCCTGCTAAAGTATCATGGAAGCTCACATGTGGAGCTACTTGTTTTCTGACAAACCTGCTATTATAACCAATGTTCCAACTGATCACAACATCTGTCAAAGGATACATTATCCAAACATATTCTGTTAAGCCGTAATGACTGACTAAATTGAATAGCCTTCTTGAAATAAAAAACACGACAAGAAGAGGAGTGCAAATATTGATGTTTATCTGTCGGCTTAACAGGCAAGTCAGTTTAAAGACATTCCTCTTCGATGCTAACTTGGACATGGAGAAATTTAATAGTTGTTTTTGACCACTTACATACTTTCAAATAGAAGGCTCAACAGAAAACAAGTTATAAAGGGTCGTAAATTCTCCAGGAACAAATGTTTGGATAAAATTAAGAAACCTAACTATAGGGTATAATGTTATACACCATCTATCATTTCTATTAATTCCTTTTTTTATTTATTTATTTATTGATAATGTTTTTACAGGATAAACAATTCAATTAAAAAAACTGCTATACTATTGTGTCCTGTGCAAAATAAAATAATAAAGTTAAAAATACAAATTTAACTCCCACAAACTCACAGACGACTAAAATACTATCGTATATAAATTAAGAATTAATGAAATGCAAGAGGTATTAACTAAAATGGAATTGATCAAATAAAAGTAGAGATTTGACTAAAGCATCATATAAACAGGTATAAGAAGGCATACTATAGATAAGGTATTAGTATACACTCATATTATGAAGTCAAATAGGGAAGAAATTTGTTAAAAATCAACCAAATAGGAGGCCCCCAATGTCAGGCTCAGATTGCCAGATTTCATTAAGGCTGGTTTCCAATAGTTGCAACTGTTGTGTGATTTAATGGAAACACTTGTCACACAATGTGCTAATGATAGTACAACCCAAATCATGTTGTGCAAAACATGTCGTAAAGATAGTAAAAGTTTTCTACAACAATTGTTATATGACTACTTCACACCGATTGTTGTACGACAGTTTTACAACTATTGGAAACTAGCATTTAGGGAGTGTGTTGTACAACTTCACACCCATGAAAAAAAACCATGTTTGGCAATTTTGAGTCATACCTTAGGTACATCAAGAGGGCTCATTAAAGATTATAAACATCCTTAAAAGCATTCATCTACTATTTACTCCTAATAACGAACACCAGGTATTTTTAGAGGTTCCTATTGTAGGGTTTCGCTGTTCAAAGAGCCTTAAGGATCACTAAGTCAGAGCCAAACTTCAACGTTTGAATAAACAGGTAGGGTGTAAGGGATATGTTGGAGGCAGGTGTGTTGTATACAACTATATTGAGGAATCAAAAATCTTTTCTGACAAAGATGATTATTTGGAATTAGAAAAAGTGTTTTGACCTGTAACTTTACCAACGTGTTTTATGTATTACAATGTGAAGTGTGGAGTTTACATTATGTTGGTAGCATCAAATTGCCATTACAGATTTAATAATTATAGGTCAAAACGTCTTAAATATAGGGAATATTATTTCAAAGGCACACTAGATAAAACCAAAACAATAGAGCAAGACACTTTCCAAGCAAGACATATTTGTCAGTAAGATCATGAGGGGCTAAAGCTGGATTCAGACACTAAAGTGGCACAGCGCATCTGTCCATATATGGTAGGCACGTTTTGCCACAGAACTTGCTGCAGCACAGTGTGGCAAGTTTGGATTCAATCCTAATTTGTTGCAAAGATTTGCATCACGGTGTAGCCTTTCCACATTTGACAAGCAATAATCTAACGTTTTCTAGGAAGAATTCAAATGTTGTTTTAAATTATGTTTCCTTGATGAGAATAGAACCAAGGTTTAACAAAAATTTAAATGGAGAAGTTTGATACCAAAGCGATAGAAAGTTAAATATTTTCTATGTTTGTACATACATGACACATCAGGAAAATAAGGATACATTGTTGAAAGTGAAGCTGCAATGAAATACCAAAATAATTGGCAAAAAGGTACTTTTCTACTTTAATCTGAATAAGCATACAACTATCCCGGGAAAACATGCATGGCCAGGAAAATACCCATGACCTGGAAATCAGTCATGGTCCTTTCATGAGCTTCTTGGAAGGTGATACTATGGAGGCACTGAATATTGAATATGGAATCATAGAAGCATCACAGGTACTAGAGCAAGGGGAAGACTTGACTCCATTATTCAAACCTCTTGTTTTGCAAAAAGAAGTTGGTATTGATAAAATAATTAGTCTATTAAGTAACGTGAGTTTATCTAGCAGCAGCAAAAAGCCACCTGATAATGTCTGTTGAAGTTGAGATGTTCCTTGGACACTAACAAGTATGTTTTGCTTAACACAGTAAAAAGCATGAATGAGATTCTCATGACATCTTTCCAACAACCATTGGGAGCTGACTGTGATACATTTGGTCAGCTAGTTTTGTTGGAAATTAGCAAACTTACTGACTATCAAAGGGTTTTGACAAAGAAAAAATATAAAGATATATTACTTGAAATAAACTGGAGTTGTCTAGAAAATAAACAAATGTTTTCTAAATTTTTTCTATCAACTGCACAGTCTATGTTTGTACAACTTTGCATCCGGTTGGGGTAAACAAACATTTGGCAAATAATCGGTGCAAAAATTCTGAATGCTTGGGGGGTAGCTGTGTCCCACAAGTCACTGTGATATCTTGCAGTGCTTCTCTTTAATCCTTTGTGCAAAATACCATGCAAGTCATTTTCATAATCTACATAACGAGGTGGACAGTATCATCTTCTATAGGTCTTCTAGAATCATTTAATTTCTTTAACCAGTTATGAAGGCAGGGCCTAATACAGGCTGATTTTGACAGTGCAAAGCACTTCTGGGTGCATGAAAATTGGCGCCCAAATTCAAGAAAAGTTCCTTTTTAATCATATGTAAATTAAACTCCAACATCAGCTCTGCTAAATTAGAAGATAAGCCTTTAATTCTGATAAAGAGAAGGTCTCGTTCCGAGTGAAAACTCCATATTTTCTGCAGTAATTTTAAGTGTTTCCAGCCCTAAGAAGCTGTAAAATCCGTTGGTAATCCATACCAGTTCATTTTGGAAATTCTAGCTAGCGCCACCCAAAAAATATTTCTGTATTAGGCCCTGGAAGGGAAATGGCTGCTAACATGTAAGGGGTTTCTTTTTCTGGCATTGCTTGGATTGGAGCACTCAAAAATCTTCACCTACTGCAAAAAATCCCAAATGTGTTCTCAACTACTCTCCAAATGCAGGACAAATGATAATTATATATACATTTAATTTCTGAAAACATTATACCAAGATAAGGTCTCTGAATGGTATTTTGTTAAGGAAGTGCCTCATCTCCAACAAAACAATATCTACCCAACATGTCTGAACCATGAAGTTTGTTACTTACAGGTTAACAAGTTTGGATTTAATGCTTTTCCAAATGAGGAGTTGCTGAAAACCAACCAACAGCCTGTGATGTAAGTAGACATATAACTAGCATCAGTGATAGCTGTAAGTACTATACTAAATGAACACTTGTAATTGTAGTAAGAACTTCTAGAATTGGGTGGAGTTGTATAATACAGTGTTTGCCATCTATAGCTCCAAGACATGAAGGAAAGCCCCAACTTTCTCAAATATCCTTTGTAATTGCTTTCCAGTGACTTTCCGATTTTGGCATGACTGCTGATATTGGTGCTAGGGCTTCCCAAATGTTTTGTGGAACTTTGTATAATATCGAGCAAACTGTTGAACATTCAACATGGAAGTTAAATGAAAGAAAATCTTGTGATTCACCAGGAGCTAGATATTGCAACGCTAATGATAATTTTTGTGAAGCCAGAATGGACTTTTTAAAGTAAATATCTGGGGTTTTTATACTTGGACCAACAATATGAAGAAGATCCTTAAAGGTGCTTGGCAGCATGCAAAAATATTTAAAATACATGTCATGATCAGATAGCATCATTTCCATTATTAAACCATCTATAATGGCCTGATTCCTCATGACGTTTACATATTTCTCTTACCTAAATCCTTCTAGGTTTCTTGGAATGTATGTAAGATAATGCTGCTAGGTTATTTCTTTGAATCAGAGCTAGGAGTAAACATGGTTTCCTTTCTTTGACATTTGTAAAAAGATGTGAACAATGTGAACAAAACATGCAAGAGTTATGACACACCACAATGACTTGTATTTTGGTGTGAATTCCAGCTTAAAAAATTGGTCAATAAAACTTATTGACCAGGCTCGAGACAATATCTCACTTCAATGACAGGAATGGCCTAAACGAAATTGGTTCCTCCTATAGTTGCATAAAGGCTTTAACATGTGCGTACTCTATATACATCTGGTGTCGGGATGTTCTAGCTTTTTCGTTTTGTATATTATATTAGTAAACATGCATGTGTGTTATGCTATGCTTTTTGTTTTCTTAAGGGACTAGTAGCAGGACTGACACACTTCTGTTGTTCTAGTTGGTCTAACAATAGCAGTTTACATTGTTGACCTGAGGATAGCATGGTACACAAATAGCCTACACAGCCCCTTACACAACACTTATATTGTAGAGAGGAGATGTCCACTCCGTAGGGAGAAACGTGTCTGATGTAAAAGGTTTTTACAGCACCCACACTGCCAAAATTGCTTATGTGGAAATTGGCCTTAAATAATCCATGCTAAATGCTGCTATCAAATTTCAATCCAGGGCATTGTGACATCAAAGATCATTACCCTCCAGAAAATCTACACAAAAATACATACTAAAGATCTTTACAAAAACATTTTCTCAAATTGTTTTGCATTTCTGTATTGAGATGCTAGTTAGCTTCGGGATTTATGAGACATTTTTTAAATTGCAAACCATAAAAATCTTTAAAATAAATAAGTAAATAAAAAAAATATATGCATAAAGAATTGAGAAAGTTTTCTTAACAGAGTAAATTGACAATAATCCCTATGATGGATACAATTTAGACATCACAAAAGGACCCTACAAGATATTTCCACACTACAAAGCTACATATTTACCATTGTGGGATAATCATCAATGCAAGCAAAGGTTTTTTGTTTTAGGCGGTTCATGCTACAGTCAGAGAATCCAGGACGACTTGATCTATAAGTAAAATTTATAAAGGAATAGCCAAGTTAATAGTTGCACTTTATATAAATGTTACAATATAATTAAAAATACGTCAAATCTACCTAAAATTGAAAGTAAAAGTATTTATTTTTCAAGAAGTTGGAAAGTTATAATAAAATGTAAATGTAAGATTCATGGTGTCCTTCTATGTGATTATAGCAAAAAACACTCAGAAATTGCATTTCAAAATACAGTAGAAGCTGTTTATTTGTAAGAATAAACCTCTTGTATGTTATATTTATTTTGTTAAAATATTTTCCCATGAGTAAACCGGATTTCAGACATAGACGGGAGGCTATTTTTGATGTGTGTATGCAATAGTTAATACAGCAAGGAAATGTATTATTATGGGATTTTGTAAGATCAAACAAATGTTCTCAGAATCATGTATTACTTATTAGATGTTGACAAGAAAGAATATCTTATTCTCATACTTAGAGGGCCCGTTATGTACAACAATATTCTGGAAATATACTGAATTATACGAAAATATTTTGAAAATATTTTTGTGTGTATTGAGCATCAAAAAATATTTTGAAAATATTTTTACAACTGGTGGATATCACTTTTGTATATCGTATGCTCATTTTAGTA
>JANTOQ010543235.1:0-10944 GCA_027564595.1 Bythotiara depressa | reverse complement strand
TAGATTATAACCTTCCATTATAAATTGTCCATCAGGAAATGAACTATCTAATTTGGTTTCCGATATTAATAAAATATATACGTCTCCTTTAGCCTGATAACACAAGGAATCAAACTTATAGCGCAATGAATTAATATTTAGATGTCCAATAATTAATTAATTTAAGTTCATAGCTTTCAATTTCCTAAGACTGTTTGCACAGTCCATATTATCGGATGCTATATATGCCAATAGAGGTGTTCTAAGAAATAGGTGTTCTAGGAAAAAATAATTTTGTTCCTGGCAAATTGAGCTGTTCTAAGGAAAAAAAGAGTTGTTCCTGGCAAATATAGGTGTTCTAGGAAAATTAAAACGTCTTCCTGGGAAATGTTGGTATTCTAGAAGACTTCAGCAACTTTATAAAATTATACTAAAAAAGTCCTTCCTGGCATTTCAGAACACCTCAGTTGGCTGCTTCTGGAAGCGTTAAAGTCAAAAATGCGAAGTCGCAAAAATTAATACACTTTAAAATATTGATATTAATTTCAGCTCGCTGATAAGAGTAACTTTATAAAGGCCAAAAATGGTTGATTAAAGGTAAACAAAACAAATTGAACATGTAGCCGCCAATCTCTACAATACAGAGGAATTAATTTCATATCTCTGTTCTTTTCTCTTCATTCTTCAGAATGAATCTGGAAGGAAAGAGCAACGCTGACATTTCTCGTTCTAAGATACACTGGGTGAATGAGAATAATCAAGACAATAGGAACAACTATATTTTAATCAGTTGAAATTAATTATTTGTAGCGTTAACTGGATAAGAAAGAAATGAAGAAATATATGCATAGTGATAATGATATAACATCAACTGACTACACAAGCGAAGGGAAAGTTTGATTTTCATCGACAATCCAGGAAATATTTTCGATTTATGAGATTTCAAATCCTATTCTTAGTCCCTTGACATCAAAAGAAAAGAAGAATGGGGGTAGTTTTCATGAGAAACATCTGAACATATTTGGTACATCCCTACCCTGCGTAACATGGCATCACAAATATCCTTAGGTATACAGGAAAAAGTTTAAATCTATACTTTTTTAAAATTCCTGCACACCTTTCTTTCGCATCATATTTTACAAATTTGGCACGACCTGCCATCCCTCACATAATATACTAAGGCGCAAAAATAATCACAATGAGTTCCACAAGTAATGAGACAGTGTCGACAAACATAGTGATGTAGTTAAAATCTTTTGCTTTACTTTTTCATATTGACATCAGACTTAAGACTCGCGGATATTATGTACTCTGGTACTAAAGTAACTGATCCTACAGCATGGTTGAAAAAGGGGCGCCTTTGAGATGTGAAATTGAAAAATTTAAGAAGTAAGAACACATCTTTGTTTTTCATGAAAATGTTCTGGCAAGTGTTCCACGTCAACGTTTCACACTACAATTGTAAGAACACATAAACATTTGAGAAAATTCTCAGCACTTTTCAGGTACACGAAAGGGTCTTTCACAAAATATTCGGCAACGAAAACAATTTTTCTAGAATGTTGAATACTTTCGATAATGTTCTGGGACATATTGAGACGAAGAAGCCAGAATTCAAGCTATCAGAATTCATGAAGTGTTCAGATCAATTGAGATGAATGAGAAAATAGTATTAATTAATAGGGAACTCAGTGGATGATGCACAATGTCCTAAAGTTTTGGTAAAAAATAAGAAACTCCAGTTCTCATTCAAATCCTAAGTTTCTTATAAAAAAAACGTGTAATTTTCTTTCTGAATTTGCAACAAATTAAGCTGGTAGCTCACGGGGCTCTTTTAAACGTGTATTGTAGCGTGTTTAGTTTTAACGACCAGTGGAAATACTAAGGGGCAATATAATATGTTAAACGCATTTAAAAGTTTAGTGCGAACAAAGCTTAACAAACGGGAAATAAATATTCGTCTGTTCTTCCCCGTCAGTAAATAATGGTATTGCCAGCACTTGCAGTGATTTTTTTTCACAGGTCCTTATTTAAGACAAAGTCCCAAAAAATTTATTCGTCGCACTGAGTAGCATGAAAAGTTAATTGACTATATTAATAAGACTATCAAACAAGCATGGACGCTTGGTGGGTTGTTAGAAATGTTAGGAATATAAATATAACTTTAACACGTATTAACACAGAACATATTGATAGACGAATTAGAACGTCAGGAAAGAGCACACGTTTTTTATAAGAACGATGTCTGTAAGAACACTTAGGCTGAGAAATCAATAAGATCCTTCTAAGATCGCCGGCTCAAAGTTTTACGAAACGTAAGAACATCGAGGTAAAACTTTTATAGAATAGAAGAAAAGTTACGTTTTTTATCAATACTGGCGTATTCTATTATTAACTTTCATAAATAACAATTCACAGCAAAATAACTTCAACGACGTCGATCTGTTTTATGAAACATATTCGAAAATGTGTTCGATTTCATATTATGGTAAAGAATATATGATTTTGTTTAGGTCCAGAACTTTAGAGAAAACTGTAAACACAAAGGAGGCTCATTTTCTGTGAAAAAAAGTAAGCACATCGTGGCTGGAGCCAATATTTACATGTTCTTATAAGAAAACGTGTATGGAAAAATAAGTACTAATATATTTTCATATAAAATACATCGCTTACTTATTACCCAAGGTTCGACAACTCGACTTCAAATTCAGATACTTGTGCTTTATATGAGCAAGTAATTCGTTTAGCACTCGTTTTCATTTCTAGAACATATCAAGTATCATGAAAAGGGATTGTTATTTATGTGTCTCTTTCTACACCCTGTATATACTTGTCTGTGAAATGCATAAAGTGAAAAAAAACACAAACAGAAAAAAAACCAGTTTAAGTACCTTATGTGAAAAGTGCATCTTTTTTACTATCAGTTTGGAAACGTATACTTCTATCCCTTTTATTCGTTAGTTTCAGTCATAAATTAACATCTACTACGATATTCTTTTTAATAAAAAATTATATGAACAGCTTGAAAAATAAAGAACTCGTAATATTAAATTTGAATGTTTCTTTTTTGCATATAAATTTATAAGCTAACCTACTTATTCATCTGCGATGAAGTCTGGAGTAGGTTAGAGAAACTAATAATTCCAAATATGGTGGCTAATAACGTTCACAATCACCCGTTTGTTTTGAAATTTTAAGCGATGACTAATGAACGTTTGAGAAGTGTTTACAACAGATTCTTAAACTTTCCTAAAATAAAATTGTCCTTATGTTTTTTCCTTTACTTTGTTTGCATCAAGCCTAATTAATTTCAAATCAGTGTCCAGGTTTAATTTGTTTTACAACCAAGATGTAGTTATGGACAATTATTTTTTTTACGTAAGATTTCCCTTAATAACGAAAAACGCAATTAAAAAGAAATGACGACACCTTGTGTTCTTTAATACTAAGGTCTAGCTCTACGCTATCAAAAGTTTTAGCTCTTACAGTAAATATTCTTTTCTCTATAACGCATAAATTCACTGCTTGAAAAATGAGTGTCTTTTTTTTTTTTTGTCATGTAATCATATCACTGAAACAATGCTTTAATCATCAACGCCTTCTTTTAATTTGTAAGTAAACAAAATGATAGTGAAATAAAGTTTTATGTCAAGTAAATTTCTGTGGTGAAGTGAATTAAATGATTACACTAGAACTGGCAGAATACACGATAAAACGTAGAAATGCTTTAATAACGTTTCTATGTCCTTCACATCAACTTCAACCAATTGACACCGATTGATTTTGAAAACTTGAGATATTGAACGTTATTATCCACTTTAACCGAACATAAAACGTATAATAAATTTCAAGTTCTGATGACTCGCTAGAAACACAGGAGAGCTTTGACAAATAGAATAAATAGAATCATAAGTTTTTGGAATGATTTCATTTTCATGATCCACGTGCTATTACAACTAGTAAGATTGTATATTTATTAATTTATTATTCTGTTACAAATTCATATTAAATTATCACTACCTATCTTGGTGTGGTCCGTTCAGTTCAGTAGTATATAACACATTTTATTGCAGATTATAGAAAACATGGAAATTCAATTACTCAGACAACCTTCTCTATGCATTTTCAGTTACTTTTCGTACGACTGCATTAATTGCATCACGTGAACTAGTTTTACAGTAAAAGATTTCGCTCGTATAAAAGGAATGCAAGCTTGATAAAAACATCAAGAAGTTACACAATGTTCTTAGTAGTACCTATAATCTATTTATGATGGGAAACTGTCTCTCGATCGTATCTATACCCACCAACATCTTGATTTGTAATATAATCAGAGTAATTGCCTTGCTGTCCCTGTCATATCCAGCCAAGAGCAAGCACATGATCATGAATATCTTACGAGAATATTTGAGATTAATTGTGAGGTGATATCCAGTTAGGCGTGAGAAGATTATAGCAGCCAGTGCAGACACGTACTGGTGTGTACAACTGTTCATCTGGTACAGACATTTGATGACTGGAGCACGTGTCGCAGAACGTCTCTCCACATTTTCTAAAAACAACAACAGAAGAATAAGAATATGAAAGAATAAATCAACCATGTCTATAACCATTCATTTCCTTTTGGAAACTCTTACAGGGGAGGATATAAATACATGATCTTATTGCCAATATATTTTGTTGGGCACTAACCATTATTAAACCAATATTTTTTGGGGCACTAACCATTATTAAACCAATATATTTTGTTGGGCACTAACCATTAAACCAATCTCTAACGTATTATTATTTAATTAACCATGACAATGTCTGAAAGAAATTCAATCCATAATTCCTATAGCAGAGTTACACAGAATGTTGGTGAAGTACATACCTACAATGATGCTTACGACAAACAACAGAAAATATGCAACCACAGTTAGAACAGGATGATGACAGGTGGTCCGGGACCCAACGTGTTGGTTGGGCATCATCAAATTGTATTTGTTCCCACCCCTCATCATTACTTATGCTTGAAATAGATGACCTCTCACCACTAATAGAACCTGGTAATGACAACTAAATAAATAAAAACATTCAAATGGTGAACAATACTGTTGTAACAACAAAGGGGCAATTATGTCCACAATAATGTGTTGAAGTAAATGTTAAAATGATCTAGTTATAAGTTGAATTATAAAGTTGCTTTTATAAGCTCCATATCAGCATTAAACGGCCTTGAGAATACGTAAAAGATAGCACACACCTTCCACTCTATTTCTACTAGGAGTCACAGCAATTTTTACTCTGGAGTCAAAGAAATATTGAGCAATGCAGATATATACCTACCAGATCGTCCTGCACACCATCACTGAATGTTCCAGGAGAGTATGAAACGCAGCCATGTTGTTGCTGCAGATTTATTCTCGCGTGTCGTTCTAGTTCAAATTTCTTTTGTAATTTATTTAATTCTAATACATGTCTTTGTTCAATTTCAATAAGTTTTCTATCAACAAAATTATGCGTGATTGTTAATCCATCACTGTCTATGTACCTACGTAAATCTTTTGTAAAATTTGTTTTAACAATTTGTTTATTTATTTCTAATGCTGGATATTGCTTTGCAACATCTGTAGTAACACACACTGATGAGGTCATAACATCAGGTACGGATTTAGTGCGTTGCAGTCTGGCCATAGTTGGCGAATCTGGTGAACTACAAGATCTACGAACAACGGTTGCATGAGGAGTTAATGAGACATGATCAAGTTCAACCACAGATGATCTTTTCTCATTCATACAAGAATCATCGAAACTCTTCACATGTTCGGTTTCCGACGTTAAAGTCCTTACACTGTCAGATAGACTGATGTTAGTAGCAGAAGCTTCCTTCCAATCGACAGTGTTATTACAATCATCTGTACTGGAGACTGTTACGCCCATTTCAGGGTTATTATATTTGCAATTTTCTCCATGTATTAATGTTTCCGAACTAAATTTCCCCCCTTCTTCAGGGCAGTTTTCAGTTTTAACATAAACAGAAGCATCTATAGCCTCATTGTCAACAACTGGTTGACAAATATTCTCTTTAGAGCTACAGTTTTCATTTTTATTTCCTATTATCTGTTGATGGGGAATGTCCTCGCAAAGTCTAGTTTCCTGTTCCTTTTCTAGATGGGTGATCAACTCATTACTAACTGGATAACAAGCACCATTAGAATTAATGTCCGGTTTTGGCACATGTTCCTTAGAGTATTTTCGGGGATTGTTTTTTAAATGCCTTGTGGTACTATTAGAATCTGAAGTGAAATTTCCTGAATCTGTCAACTCCAACGATTTTGTCATATCAGTTAATACATTAGAACTTTCACAATGAACAGTACTGGTAACAACAAAAACGTTTTCCCATAGATTAAGATTCCTAATGTAGTAGCTGGGATACAAGACCTAAAATATATCAAGGTGAGTTTTATCATTATGGGAGACAATGGGGAAGTTACATACCATAGTGATGCTAGAAACAAAACAAAGTAAGCAAAGTAAATAGAAACAAAGAAAAGAATCGTGGAAAGATTTAACAACGATTACTATGATAGTAGCACAGAATTTACTGACTAAACGGACTTCACTTTCAATCACATAAAGTAATAATTGATTAAGGCGAGGTACTACATAGAGCTTGAACGAAAATAATGTTATACCATATACCTTGTCATTTCCTATATACAGGTAATTCACAAAATCTTTCCTGCCAGACAATAGCGAGTCCCATATAGATGTTGTCTTTGTTTTGAGTTTGAGCTGATACCTTTCACAGACACTGTTACATAGGAACGAGCCATACAAACAGCTATACACATGTTGGCTAAGTTTCAACTAAAATGTAACAATAAGAAATGTTTTAAAACTTAAATAAGAAAAACGTACTTATTTACTTACTAAGAATAATTTAAACACTCTTCTCCACACCACTATTGCTAATGATTTGAAGCCTTGCAGAGCCATCTTAACTAGTGCTTGTAATATCAATTTAGTAACATCAAAAATGGTATCCTTCAATTTGTATGAATATTGACATTATGTTAACATAAACACAGAGCAAATCTTGTGAAAGCTTGTTGCGATATGTTTAATTAAAGTGAGACAATATACACAACCAACAGGATGAAATGGAAAAGAGGATCATATCATACAAAACCTGCAAAAACAGTAAGACAAAACACACACACATATGTATCTTAGTATTCATATAGAATTCAGTAACAACATTGAAAAAGGAGGTAAGAATGTAACAAGCTTCTATACAATAATGGAATCTAAACGAATGACTGGCTGCAATGATCACACAGAATCCCAATAATTATGGAAACATTTTCATAGCAGGAACTTGTATCAACCCTTTAACAACAGCATATATGGTTTGTTATATAGATATAATAGTACAGGGTATAAGAAAGATAGAAAAAGGTCAGAAATAAATGTTTAAAATAAAGAGTAGGAAACTTACCAAAAATAATTCATTAAATTCAAAGGAACATGGAAACTGATTCATCAGCTGGTGAACAGTATGTAGCCATTGGAAGAATACAGGGCTGCGTTCATTTAGATCTTTATCAGGACTATGTCCACAACGATCTGCAAACTTATGTCCAAATTCCAGCCATTCTCGGTCAATTAGTACTTGAAAACCCTAAAATATATGAAGTTACAGTTTAAAAAAAAACTTATACCCTAACAGACACTATAACATTATGACCATTATGAGAGGAATAAGTTTCACTCTATTGTTCAGAACATAAAGAGGAAAGTGGAGAAAGTAACGTAGGAAAGTGAACGACAGAATGACTTATTCATGTCGATTACACGTGCTCCTATTGTCTCAGAAATTATTTTTCAATAAAGGTAACCTATCTATAAATTCCTTTGTTTTCAGAAATCGATTACTTCCTTTTTAGTTCATAATATGTATAAACCATGCTAGTCGTAATATTCTCATAATGCCTGTGTTCAATAGTTCCACGATCGACTGCTCCTCCTAATCGACAACAATCAAAGTATTTAAATTGGCGCATAAGCAGCCAAGTTTTTAAACTACACCTCTGTCTCTTTCCTTCCCGTGAAGAAAAATGTTACTCGACGTATGTCCTTTAGTGCCGAGTGAGCAAAGCTGACATTTAAGAGAACTAATGCTTCCCTTAAATGTCAACTTTGTTAACACTTCATTTTGTTTAGTGGTTGAAGAGACAAAACTAAATTTTCCTCACTGGCACATAAGAATAAATACCGTAAATGATTGATTAAGCCCTCAATTCCAAATGAGCCCGCATTTGGGGTTAATTTAATTTCAAACAATTTCATTGCTATACATTCTAACCGGTATAAGGATATAAAAAAGCTGTAAATACAGGTCTCATTGCTATATGGCTACACATTTAGTAACAGAAATTACAATAATTTTAGTTAAGCCTGGGATGGACTTTCGACTGAAACAATTCGCAAATCGTTCACGACCTGTGGTTAACAGCAGCCCCAGACGGCAGTGAGGATGGCTAGATACACTGTTTTCAAAAATATCAACCCTGTCACGCTGGCCTTGAAATGCTTGCTGAGCAAAGGAAACTAATCAACGAATAAGAAGAAAATATATTTGTAGCTGATCAAGACAATAACAGAAGCCACCCGGTTCGAATTGTTAATTGACATGAACGAAGATGAGGATATCAACATTCAAGTAGAAGTAGATATAGAATTTAACTCAATGTTTATAAAAACTATGTAAAAATCTCATTTAAAAAATAATTTTTGGCTGCTGATTTAATTTGAATAAATAAGCCCCCACCCTCAAAATGCGTTTTGACAAATACTAAGCCCCTGGGGCTTATTCTATCATTTACAGTACAGTATTGTAGCTAGATAGGTTCATCATTATGTAGTACACAGTTAGAATAACATTGTTTGTAAACTTTTCAGTGTGTCGTGAACATTTGTACGACCATAAAATGCTTCTTAGAATTTAAAATTTGTGTTGCTATATGACACGGCTTATTACAGTAGAACTTGTGTAATTAGAATCTTCAGGGGACCGAAACATTTGTTCGAATTACATGATTTTTCGAATTATTGGATTTTTGAATATTTTTTTCTTTTTCTGAAGAATGGGTGGGGTCCAACAATAAATAAGAATAGTAGATTGTAAACATCCACAAAAACTATATTTGGCTTGTAAAGATACACCTGTTTATAAAAATAAAGATACAGTAAAATTCCGGTTATAAGCCCAGGGCTTATAAGGAGAAAGGCAATTTTCGGTGGGCTTATAGCGGGGTAGGCTCATAACGGGAGGATTTTTACGCCCCATTAAAGTATGGCGAAACTGAAAAAAATGTAATTTGTTCGATATAAATGAGTTAAGCAAAGGAATGTGCAAATTGTACTGAAATGTAAACATTTTGTCAGAAAATTTACCCTTTGTCTCCAAAATTTGAATTACATGAGAAAATAACACCAAATATACACCAAGGGACCAAAAAATCTGTCCAAATTAAATGATTTTTCGAATTACATGACTTCGAATTATCGGAGTTTTGTTATAAGAGTTTATTAGGAAATTCTGAGGGGAGATATGAGCAAGCACATTTGCTACAGAGTATCATTGTCAATATTGTAAATAAACTTATATATATCTTATATTAAATATATTTATATAACTTAAGTAAACTTTTTGTAAAGAAACTTTGTACTTTGCAAACGCCCGGCGACAATGTGCATGTGGCATGTGTGATACCCTCCTTGGAAACAAGGTTAATACAGGTGTGTTTTCACACCCATTGAGTGAGATCATAAACCAGGGGACCGGAAGCACGGCCAATCTTATTATTACCTTATATTATTGTTATTGACCCTTGTTTTAATAACAAATATCAAAGCGTAAAATTATTTTTCCAAACCACAATTTCTTTATATCTCTGATTATTCCAAAAAGTCTGCTTATGAATCCAAGCCATCCCAGAGTGCCTAGGTGTATGCATAAATAGCACACAAAGGCAGTATATATATATATATATATATTAATTTAGTCAGAAAGTTGCAAAAGTTATATATAAAAAATTATTTAGAGTAAGCATTCCTCTGCACAAATCAGTCATTAACCAATAAAAAGTTAAATAGTTTTTCCAAAAACATGTCACAATAATTGTGGAATTCAGACACAACAAAGGCACCCAAGGAGTCAGGTTATGTGACTTTATAGCAAGAATATCACAGCCCCAGGAATGCAAATTTCATAAGCTTTCTAAAATTTTCATCTTACACACAGAGGGGATGCACCGATTTTCAAGTGGGCAATGCTTCTTATTCTACATTGGACTTCCATTGTATACTCATATTTTACAAACACTCTCAAAACGTTATGCAACTTCTGCTAGAAAGCACAGACTCAAATTACATTACCTTTATTGTCCTATAATATGGATCAAGCAACAGCTCAGCTAAAGAAACTAACTGTGTTGTTCGGTCCCAGCCATCTGAACAATGGACCAATGTAGAGGTTGCTTCTTGATCTATTGCTTCCACAATTGTTAGTGTTGACCTGATCAATGCAGATATATAATGCAGCCAGCGGGTGGCTTCCAATGCAGAATACCAACTACAAAGGCAAATTATATTTCCATATACATCAACACACAAGATAATCCTAACAATACCTTTACAAAATTATGTTGTGTGCAGATAAGTTACATTCAAAGGAAAAAACACTGACACATAAATTCAACTGTACAATTCAATCACGTGTTCCATCATTTTACAATATCACGTAGACACCCTGTTTATTGTATATAGACATGTTCATAAATAAAGTACCTTTATTGGACATTGGAAAAACATGCAAAAATGGAAATATGGTGATAACAAGAAATATTACAGTTTGAGTCTTGAAATTAGGTGGGGTCATGTATATTGATACCGAGAATAAGGTGAAATATATTT
>JANTOQ010543124.1:0-10944 GCA_027564595.1 Bythotiara depressa | reverse complement strand
TGGCAGTTGGAGTTCTAAGTGCAACATCGAGCTTCGATGTGATAGTTAGAGTTCTAAGTACGACATCGAGCTTCGATGTAGCAGTTGGAGTTCTAAGTGCAACATCGAGGTTCGATGTGATAGTTAGAGTTCTAAGTACGACATCGAGCTTCGATGTAGCAGTTGGAGTTCTAAGCGCAACATCGAGCTTCGATATGGCAGTTAGAGTTCTAAGTGCGACATCAAATAAAATTAAAACATATACTTACGTTTAAATTATATGAATGAGATGATGGCACAAACAAGCCACCGTACTTATGCTGGCTAGAATGCAGATTTCTAAGCTTGGAAGTTTACTATGAAACCCACAGTAATTTGCAAAACATATATAAACCTAAAAATTAAAAAGCTATATATATACATAAATTCAGTTCTAAATATATTTCTTTGCATGCTTAGGAAATTCTCTTTTATCATGAATATCTATTCAGCCTGACTTATAATCTTCCCCTTGTATTTCCATGCATAAAAATAATCATTTCTCATTTTGCGTTTATTCCACCCATAACTTTCTAAAGTAATTTTACCCACCTCCACCCTAAATAGGGTTAAACGGCGTCCCCAATTTCCATCATAATAAGGGAAAATTAAAAAAAAAATTATGGTTTTCAGAAGTCTTTAATGTAAAAAACCCATGTGATTCTTACTATGTGAAAATTAAGAAAAATATCACTATATATCGACATCAAAATACAAGTGTGCATGCATACTCCTGTACAAATACTAATATGAACATTGAGAATCTTAATAACACTTAAAAAACATGTTAATACTTTAAAAATTTAAGTATATAAAATTCCTTACGCAGATTTATGCTGGTTACCACAGGGTTGCCACCAAATTTTAGAAAAAAGTATGTGATTTTTTGTCAAGTCTTATCATCTTTCATTCCGACTTATTTTGCTAGCATAACATTGGTAAATTTAAACCAATAAAGAAGAAAATTAATGATTTCAAGCCAGAAAAAATACTTAAAAATACTAGCATAATATCCATATGGGCATGTTCCAAAGTAAAAAATGAATATAAGAATGTAAACAAATTACAAACAAAAATGGGTCCTATATTTTTCATGCTTTTTGCTTGACTTCCAATCCTCCTCCTAAAGCCTTCTCGTTCTTTGAATAATAATAATAATAATATTTTTTTGCTCTGTTCTCACTTGTCACCTATAATACTTGAAACTTTTGAATGTTTTGATATGTTTGTACTGGTATGGTGTTACCTCCGTGACTCCAGCACATTATTTATATATAGCTAGCATAATATATTGACGAACTTTTATTATTAATAAAATATATATAGTTATACATCAGTATACATATAAGACAACTTACAGTAGTATCTACTTAGGAGTTCCTAGGTTTTTCTCTATTCAAATCAAAAAATATAAAGGTAGATGGAGAGAAAAGAGCTGAGTGTCAAACCATCTTCTCAACCGTCACTTTAGGGAAACCCCGAATTTGGATTAGCCAATCAACGCAATGTACTTGACAGTTCGTTTAAAAATGGCAGAATCGATTATTAACAAATTAGGTAGCTAAAGAAGCGAAGAGAAAAGTTTAGCTAGCTAGCTAGCTACAAGTTTTAGAGGTCACTACTATCTAGCTAGCTAAATACTTTGAATATATATACATGTACACTACAAAACGACTTTATATTCCAAGTAAAACTTTGAATGAGGTATTCATTAACTGTCTCAAAGTATTACAGTAAATATCCCCAGAATAATAAAAAAGCTTTAAAACAAACAAATAACGGATTGGCATATTCGGAAGAGAGAAGTATAAATGGGAACTCCTGGCTAAGTAGTATCGAATTGTCAGCACAAAAATGAAATAATCACTAAATTAGAAAGTCCTATGTCAGGATAAGATTTTGGCAAGAGTAATTAAAATGAAACTTTATACTTCCAACAGACAACAGAGAACTACTATAGTGGCTCATCAGATAATAAACAAATCACAACTTCTGGCTAGCTAGTTACAGTTTTGTATGCTTTTATAAGAAAGAAACTAACAGCTGAAATAAAAATTAATATACAGTACCATACCTTTACACATACATAAATAATTTGGGAATAACTAGATAGCTAACACTAGCTTAGAAGCTAGCTAAATACCCTACTTTTCAAAAATAGTTCGATAGCTAGCCAGCTAGCTAGAAAACAAGAAAACAAGGCCATACCATGCTCAATATTTTTTCTTGTAGCTAGTTCTAGCTAGCTAAGTACCTTTTGTGTACTTAGAATACGACTTTAAACTTGCTTTACGATTTCAGCAGTGTAAAAGCTCTGGGAAGCCTATCCCCATCTAAACCGGCTGGCTATAGCCTGCTTGTTTGCCATGCCTTTTGACGTGGGCCGGAAAAAAATTCAGAGTGCCTGGTAAAAAGAATACTCCCAATAAAAAGTATCATGTTTTTACGTTACCTTATAGGGGGTACGACCTTCTCTACTCCTAAACATCAACTAGAACTTCTATGATTTTGTACCACGCTATGCGCTTCCGAAGTCTTTCAGTTAATGGAAGTGAAACTATTTTTAAACTGGTTCTTCCTGTGTAACCACGTATATAGAACATTAAGATATAACAACAAACCTATTAGCTATAGGTTTAAACATCGTTAAACTCTACATATGCAGTGTAATGATAGAAAAATTGAAACAACATCATTCGTTGTGCAATCATCACTAGTCAACTTTGGTCGCCATTATGAAAATTTGCGCAGGAAAAAAAATACCACACCTAAAACCGCTTAGTGCTTTGGGACACAATAGAAAAAACAATACGAAACAAGACCATAGAAACGGCGCTCTATCCAGCTTCGCTTTATAACATCCTTGGCCATAGTTAGCTTTAGTTATAACTCGGAGCTAAATCCTTGGAATGTAGTTTAAAACACGGAAATTTAGTTATATCTCTGGGATTTAGTTAAAGCCTTGGGAGTTAGTTACAACCCTAGGATTTAAATTAAAACCCTGAGATTTAACTTAAAACTCTGGGATTTAGATATATCCCTAGGATTTAGTGTGAACATGTTTTGGTGGAATTACTTAAGCTGACAGTTCTAAATGTTCTAAAAGAATTATATACATTGTTAGCCTTCAACCAGTTGTTGATGTTTATGAGTTCTTGATTAGTAACAGTAAATAATGTTTTAAAACCTTTATGTTAGTAGAAAAGACTTGTATCACTTTCAAATATTATTGGTTTAAAAACATGTGATACTTTGTACAAGTCATAGAGGAGAAACAACAGTGGTTCAAAAATTGAGGGGTCAAATGATTGCTATGGTGCGCCAAAATAATCAAAACTATGCAAAAATGTGACAGCCCCTGTCAATGGAAAAACCTAACCCACTGAATGCTATTCCAATGAAATGTTTCACACTCTATCGATATACAATAATACTAAAAGTCACCAAATTGCATCGTCATAGGGTAAGTACAACCAGAGATATTACACAAAGTTCATTTTTCCCCCGTCCTCCCCCCCACCCTAAACAGGGTTGGTTAAAGTTCGGTGTTACTGTGGTTAATTTTAAATCATCTGGGAATATTCCTTTCGCTAAAGACAATTTGAATATTTGTTTCAGTGCTTTACTACATCACAACTGACATGATCATGACCTGAACTTTTATTTGTTTTTGTTTTTAATGAGAAAAAAGCTTCATCACTATTACCCAGGGTTTTAACCAAATCCAAGGGATATAAGTAAACTCCAGGGTTCTAACTACATCCCAGGGTTCTAACTAAAGCCAGGGTATCAACTAAATCCCAGGGTTTTAACTTAATACAGGGGTTATAAGTGATGCTTTATTTAAACTAACCATTGGCACAAACAAGCTACCGTAAATTATTGTTCCTCTATTAGTAATATTTAAAACATCTGTAAATTCAGGACATTATCCTCATCTATGGAAGTAAGCAAATGTTGCACCAGTTCATAGAAATATAGTAAAAATATTTTAAAGAACTATAGACCAATTGTGTTATTGCGTATTTGTGGTAAACGCTTTGAAAAATGCATTTATGATAATCTTTATTGTTATTTTAAGTCAAATAATATATTTAATCCTTGTCATTCGGAATATCGTAAAGATGATTCATATTTCCTTGCAAACACACGAAAGGTGCCAAAGGTGAAGGTCTCAATTTGTTCGCGAAGGATTATAGTATTAAAGCACATAGTAAGTAAAGAAGAAATATCCTCTACCAGATGAATGTTTATCCAAACATATACTAAAACTGCAAATAATATATAGCTACTACAACGAAGGGATCATTTTCTCATTTTACAGAAGATTTCTAAAATGAGAACGTTAATATAATACGTAGCATCAAGGTTGAATATACACAAATATATATTGTTACTGAAACGGTTTGCTATTGCTGGTATTGTCATTGTTGAGCGTTGTTATTTTTTTTCACCTATTTTTTCTATTTACCTTCCTTTATTAGGTATTATAAAATGAAGGGTTTAGTGCCAAGTCTACTCTTCATTTGCTTTGCTATGGTTTCGTCAAAGGAGATTTCCCGACAGCTTGCTGAAGATTTTCAACAGAAGGGTAAGCACAAAATCATTGCTATAAATTATTTTATTGTGTGTTATCATATATGTATCTTTGATTGCCCATATACTGTTACAGTATTGCATTCATACTCATTTAAATGGGTCTTCAGGAAATTTTTTATCTTCATTTCAGTCAATGCAATTATCTTTTTCATCAGTATAAGCTTCGTGAATAACAAATAAAAAATAAACGTAAACAGAAAAATCATGTTACGTTACGGGCTGTTAATTATTTCATAATTATATAATTACATCACATTATGCAAAATCTAATTTCAATTCCTCTTAAAAAAGTAAGCATATGGTAGTAGGTTTCAAAATGCTACAAACAGCCAAACAATTCTACAAATGTTTATACTATCATGCTTTACACGAAAACGAGGCAGGACATGATAAACTTAAATTTAGTAAGCTTTGACCGTGAACATACCATAGTGAAAAAACTACACTTTTCTTTGGAGAATAGATTTGAAACTTTGTTATAGTAATATTTTGATGTGATGAGTTCGAATCTGTATTTAGTTTTTCTCGAAAATCACAACATACTTTTTCTAAATATTCATCAATTTCGGGAAAACTCTATTGATTCAAGAATATACTTACGGCTATCTAATATGGAATACTTCTAAAAGCATGAAGGAAGAACAACAAATGCTATATTATACGAAAACAAACAAATTACATTATTGAAATATATAGGTTATATATGTTAAACCAAATCAACATGGCTGTTTAAAGTTACTGCAGTGCTATAGAAGATACGCTAAAGGCGAAAGATCGAATGACATTCCGACTTGAAGAATGTGTGACGTCCTGGTTGTATTAAGCCTCTATACTCGAGCTCACTACTACACAAAAAACAAACTCTTTCTTCCCCAGCTGCTGCTTCATTTATACATTTAAAAAAGTGAATTCAATATCTTTTCAAGAACAATCAGTAACAAGCTGTAACAATCAGTAACGAGAAGTAACGGGAAGGAACTGTAAGGCAAACTGTCTGCGTCATTAGCAAAATCCGAAATCGATGTAATAATACACTTGTTGAATGACATCCTTTTATTTCGCCAATAGCAGAACAATTGTCAGGGCAAGTGCACGCGTGACAATTCTCAACAAATCTTCCTTTCTATAGAAATCCGAACAAACAAAAAATATTTGACGTCACAATATTTCTGGGTAAGGGTTTTGATATATTATTTTACGAATATGTGTAATCTATGACTGTTCTTAACAGACATACGTTGAAACACACACGACAGAATGATCCACAAAAGAAGGATGTATTACACGAGATCCATCCACAGGTTCATTACTCTTTTTGCCACGTTTTGGAAAATGCCTGTACGTTTTGGAAAATACCTGGTTTTATTCAAAGTTGCTGTTATGGGAATGTGGATAGCCATGATTCCGCCCTTACGACGAAAACTAACCTTGCTTGAAAACGCGTGTTAGGGGAAAGTCAACACAGGAGTAGATTCGTTCTTTACTTTCTTCGTTTGTCAGGCCGGAATACTATAGGCCGAGTTTAGGACAGAAGCAGCCATCAGAGTTGTTCTAAGAAAACAGGTGGTTCTTAACTGCCAGGAATTACGTTCTTGAAGAAAATGAAGAGAAATATTTAGGTTGACTGCTTTCGTTAGGACAACTCTAAATAAAGCTATGATAAAAATGAGCTGTTGAATGTTTTCAAGAAGTTATTTACGCAACTTGCAGTGTTATATATTTTGCTGAAAAAATATCCTAGAAATGTTGTTAACCGAAAAATCGCAGCTCATATGAAGGTTAGTATAGTTAAATGATTAGGGCAAGTTCAGATAGCATTTCCTATTTGTGCTACAGCAAAAGAAGTATTATAGTTGTATGTACATTAGAAAATATGCTCATTTTAATTCCTGTATTCTGGCTGTGTGCTCTCTATATAATACACAGTAAAAGGGCCTTAACAGTGTAAAAGGAGCTATGACTGCTTGTACTAGAGTATATCCTGGAACATCGTAAATATGTCTTACATTTTTTGTCCTTATTCCCGCATTCTGAAAATAAACATGCAAACAATTAACGATATACAATTTTTGTAATCTATAAAACCACCTCTATCCTGAAGTTTGCTACAGGATGGGGTTGGAAAACAATGAAAACAATTTTGTAGAATTTGTATTGGACATACTGTCTACATATATGTTCATTATTAGATGATATTGAAACGATTTTGATGAAACTTGAAGATGAGCTTAGCAGCATTGCAGAGGAGCAGATGCTAATCAAAAAGAGTATTCAAGCTCAGCAAAAAGATGGGCGCCGTGCACCGATATTTGGTAATATATTAAAACATTATACTACATATTAAATTTTTAGCAAAATAGGACGTAAAACATCATCTATGCATATAATATAAATGAAATAATAAAGACAAGCTTTGATTATAAAAAGAGCACGAATCTTCTCGGTTTATTAACCAATATAAAGTGTGTTTAAAATTACAGATTTTTAAAATTTATTAACATATTTACATAATGACATTTACACATTTAAAACGACGTTATTTAAACATTTTATATGTTAATAAATCTTAAAAATCTGTAATTTTAAACTCGCTGGATAATCGAAAATAAACCAAAAAACTTAGTGCTCGTTTTATAAACAAAGCTTGTCTTTATTATTTTATTTTTACTATGGCGAGAGATTTTACTAACATATGTATATAGTTGTTTATTGTTGATGGATGGAATTAATAGTCCTTTAAACAGTAATCGTATTTGGTAGAAATGATTCAATTACTCTTTTTCCGCCCCTCTCCTTCTCTGATAAAATTTTGTATTCATATATCGTGAACAATTAAATGAACTGTTTTCGCATAAGTAGACTGTCAATTTAGAGCCCGAGTTGGAAATCATTGTTTTAGGACCAAACTTTAGTATTGTAATATAATGACACCAAACAAGGTCCAATGATGTCATAGGTGTCACTTAATAGTAAATAATTGGAGAAAAGACATCTGGCGACCCCGTGATAAATTTCGTTACGGAACAACACGCAGTTCAAGAAACATGGTGAGGGTTTGTAAAGATTGACACAATGCAATAAAGTCCAAGCTTAATAGGGTTAGAATACTGTCCTCCCATTACCCCTCCTCTTTTTCCTTTCCATATATAGACTCCACCCCAAACATATTGAAATCCTGTCCGGCATCATCTAGTAGTATGATGCTAACTAAAGACTATACAAAATGTTGGTTTTTAATCACTCTAATTTCACAGTTTCTAAACAAATACCACTTAGTAATACGTAGCGATTGATCATGTGCTGTTCATAGTTCTATATGGCAGGATATAATTTTGACCTGAACAATGACCCGTCTCTTTTCTTTTATAGAGAAAGAATCACCAGAAGTAAAGGTAGACTTATCGATAGGTAAAGAATTAATGTTTATATGGTACATTTGTCATAAGTCCCGCTCTATTCTAACTCAAATTTGAAATATTCCTTGGTCCAAAAAAAGAACAAACATAGATTTCAAAGCAGCTAGCCTTGATGTTTGTATTTACGAGTATTAATGTTATTAATCTCTGCAATGATTTCAGAAATAATAACGTATTTCCACTCTGAAGACATTACATTTTACAGGAAGTGGCAGTGTAATTGTAGTCTCTCCTGTGTGGCAAAACATCATTATTTCTAAAGTTATTGCCGTTGTGAATATCCTCAATACAAGTACAGAGACACTAAGACTATCGTTGTAGACTTTGTTATGGTCACTTTGTTTACGTTCTCGCTAATCGTTTCTATCTGAGAATCCGTGTAACAGCTCTGCTGTTGTATCTACCAACCCGTATGAAAGTCCTGTACCCAAACTCCTCAGACATAGATTTACGGTTTCTATAACTTTGTGATGGAGGCGAATTATCTGAAAGATGTCGTAATCACAAAAAATTATATTAGGATAATATTGTAGCATCTAGGCCCTGATATGTTTTCTGCACTTTATAATTTTATTTTGGAAAGCTTTATATATTACGGTGGGCCCATCGAGTCTTTTTAATGCATAAGCATAACTCCTGATTATATTAAACTTCCCATCTGAATCCATTGTAATATTATGAGAAACGAGGTGTTCTTATTAATCTTTACAAATATATTTTACATTACATTTCCAACAATTAGTCCCCTAGAAAAAACAAAATAGACAAATGGTTGGATTGCTTCAGGGATGCATTAAACGGTTAGTTATTCAGGTACGTTGTATTTTAATACGAAGAAGAGGTAAAGATTTTAGCACTCTAGTCTAGTACCGATAATGGCTTATAAACAAACGTCCACATAGAACAAATGGCGTTTAGTTGTGTGCAAATGTACAAATTTAGTATAACCCAAAGAAATGAGAATAACATAATATAAACATAATATTTCATTCATCCTTTTTAGTAGCTAGCATAACTAGGTGTTGATATTTCTGAAATTGTCATCATCATATCATATTCGTTGTAAATTTACAACTTAATGTTCCTGACAAAGGTTCTCCAGTGTTGTCTATCTGCACATTTCACTTCTAGATCTTTGATCATTTCTTCGTCATTTCTCAAATTAATGTCCAGATCATTTTCTCTTAAAGATTTTCTTATCATGTTCATCCATGTCTCTTTAGGTCTTCCAGTTGGTTGAAAAATTCATCTAAAGCTCTTCTCCCAGGAGTTTGTTTGTCTAAACGAAGTAAGTGGACCAGCCAGCTTAATGCACGTTTCCTCACAACTAAACTCCACTTCTCTTGCTTCGTGATTTCGTATAATCTCTCGTTACTCATTATATTTGGCCATTTTATATTTAGAATCTTTCTTAGGAAACGTCTCTGTATTACCTCTATCTTCTTATTCACAGATGCATTTGTAGTCCATAGTTCACTATTGTATAATCCCACACTTCCAACGTATCCATTGAAAACTCTCAATTTTGTTTTGAGGCTAACAGTTCTACTACTGAAAGTGTTTTCTAATTTGTTGTAGGAGGATGTGGCAAGGCCGTGCCTTCTTTCTATATCTGAAATTGTATCAAATAGACTTCCAAGGATTTTACATTTTTTCCACGCATCATTTTCGTCTATTTGTATTGTGAACTCTTCAGTTTTTGATACGTTCACCTCAAGGTTATTTTCTTTCAGCATTTTAGGTATTTCTCTCTTCAGCTGGTTTATTTTTGGATAGTAGCTACAAATAAAGTTAATATCGTCTGAGTATTTGGGATCAAAGTTTACATGGTTTTTGTTGTGATCTATGATCCAGTCCAGGTCTGACCATACTGGTTTTTCATAGTCTTGTCTTTCAATTGAAGTTGGTAAAGGTTTTATAGATTTTGCCAGATAGAAAATAAAGAAAATAGCTGATAGACAGTCTCCTTGGCATGACCCTACATTTGTTTCTATGTTTTCTCACCTTTCATTGCCTACTTGAACATTTATAACAACATCATTTATTAAAAGGTGTAGTATATATATTTCACTGTCATTTAGTACTTCACTGAGGTATAGAAGTAGTTTATGACGATCTATTGAGTCAAAAGCTTTCGACATATCCAGCATGAGAATATTTGCACAAAAATAAACCTTAAATATATCGTACAGATACATAGTAATACTAAGTAAGTAAAGTAAATTTATTTGCCACATAAAAAAATCGTAATAAATAACAAAAAGGCAGATAAAATATATTAAAATATTATTATTAAATATTAAAAAAGTTAATGAAAAATAAATAATTATCCATATACTAGGGTGGCAAGGAATACCAAAGGGTCAATACAATCCTGTTTCCGTGGTATTCCCCATGTGTACTGACGAGATTAGAAGTGTTTTAAAATTGTTGAGCTAGAATCGTACGTTTCAAATCTCTTTGTTCACCACAGAGGAGAACCAGAAGATTTGCTATATATTGATATCATATATCATATTTACGGAACATGAAAGAGGAAAAACTTTGTTTTGTCATGCTGAGACTGGCGGATTAAGTAGCGATGGTCAAAAGATAATCCTCCTATTTACCAAAACATGTTGTTACATATGTAGCGGATTTTTTGTACATACAAAACTTTTACTACTTTGACAAAAGATTATGTTTTTAGAAGTTCTTTTGTTTTTTAATTCTAACACCACAGAACGACGTCGAGCTATACATTGATTAAAATCTATTTTATTTTGTCTTCACGACGGACGAGAGAAGCAGAAGGGAAATTGAAAATAATAATATATTCCTGTTATTTTAATAATTGTATTGGAGTAAGTTGGATAATGATTCCAGCTTCGACTGTCACCTTATATTTGTGTTGTTATCCATTCTGGTATAT